>MU719640.1:0-10107 GCA_026770625.1 Nicotiana glauca
TCCCAGTGTTAATGGGATATTTGATTTGTCTATTTTATTAGCTAAACTTATAGCTGCACTGTTTTTTTTTAAAAAGATATTAAATAAATTGGTTTCGAGCTTTACGCTCGGGTTGAGAGAAAATGGTCGGGCTTACCTAGTAGTTGTGTTGGGCGCCATCACGATCGGGATTTGGGGTCGTGACATCGGATCTAGCTATCGGTGGAGACTTGAGGTATAGTTGTACGGCGTCCACAGTCCTGAAGTCCCCTTCTTTGCCATCCTAGTTGTTACTTTGATTCATATAGTTATGTTTTATTCAGACTAGTATATGTAGTACTCTAGACACCCATGTATTCATGACACCAATTTTTGAGATTGTATTTGGATAACATCCTTTATTAGTTTATCACCTTATTTTAGACCATTCAGTTTTATTGTTGTCATTTGACTTGAATTGTTAAAAATTATTAATAAATATAGCTAATATTAGCTTACCTAACAAGTAAAATGCGCAATCACGATTCCGAGGGTGAGAATTTCGAGTCGTGACATATAAGTACTCCGTTTTCAATGACCTTTGTTCCCATAAACTTTGGTTTTTCTGATGATGAGAATTAAGTGCATCTCGTTTATCACCCAAAATATGAGCCTATGACTAACGCAAATCATGCGGTTATAAATTGATCTTTTAGCCAAATACAAGTTAAATAGGGCATCTAATTCACTACAGTCAAATATTTATATAACAGTATAGTTTCAATATTTTTTTATTGCTATAATAAAATATTATTATAAAAAGCATATAGTATAATATAATATAACATAAAATATTTGTTCCAAGGAAAACTTGACTATTATATACAAGGCAAAAAGGCCTCCTAGCCACTTAAACTTGTACCTGATTGCCAAGCCGGTAAACGAACTTATAATTTTACCATTTGAACACCCCAAATTAATGGAATGAGGGTTAATAAACATATCCCACAAAGCGTGTATATCAATTGCGCTAGCATGTACAACACGTCATATGTTAGACTATTCATTGCTTGACATGTGTTATTTGTTGGTCAATTTTTAAAATTTATTTATCAAAATTTTATTATATCTTCTAATTTTCTTCTCCACTTAAACACCCCCTTCCTTTACCAATACACTCTTTCCCCCTTCTCGCCGACCATCCCATTTCAGCTTTTCTCCCCTTTCCTTCCACTCAAAATCCATTTTCCCTTTTACCTCCAAAATCAAACCCATCAATTTTTTAGTATCAAAAGCACTCTTCAATCTACTCCCAAGCTATTCTTTCACTAAAAGTTAAGGTTATAATTGAGAAGGAAGATTAAGAATCCAAAAATTGTATGCCAATTTTCAAATTTTGGTAGTTTACATATTTGGCAAGAACACAAAAATAATTTTGGAATTTCAGAAGAAATCAACGATGGATTCAAAGTGGGGGGGGAGCATTCTGTTTCACCACTAAATTCATCCCCTCCTTCACTGCTAAACCAAGCACTATTTGATAAAGAACTTTGTGAAAGTACGAGATGGGGCAAATTATTTATTTATATATTTTAATTACTATAACTTGACTAGTTTTATAATTAATCGACTAGATGTAATAACAAGATAATAATAAGAGTAGATTTTTTATACTGATTCGGATTAAATGTGAATCCTAGTCCAATCCCCTTGGGTTGCAAGGGAGTTCTCTTTCAGGGAATGAGTTTCTCGAGTACAACGTGAATGGTGTGGTTTACACCAATGGCTCAGTTTCTATGTCATTCGTTTCGTTTTTATACAATGCCTCACCAGTATTTTTATCTCTTTCTTCTCTAACTTGTTACACATCAGACCTAGTAGAGCTACAGTGTTTGTTTGCAACAGAACAAAGAGAGGGTATCTGGTTTGATCAAAGTATGTTTGTCTAAGGATTAAGGATGTGTATAAATACTTAAGTCTTAAGGATGTGTATGCTTCTTTTCTGTTCAATCAATCTCCGATTAATTTCCTTGCCGGATAGTTGTTTGATCGATTCCTTCCTTTTGATTTCTTGGATCTTGGATGCTTTCCTTGAGTCCCTATACCAAAAGCAATTATATTATTTTTCATCATTAAAACTAAAACCTAACAATCTCCCTCTTTTTATTGATGACAAAATAATATATGTAAACACCAGTTGACTTTTCTATATTTACTCCCCCCCTAAATGAGTGGAGTTGACTCCCCCTCAATAGGTATTGTTGAGACTACTTCCTTTAGGCGACTGCTTCTGCAGGATATCTGACTCCCCCTCAAGAGGTGCTGTTGGGACTTCTTTTAGCCAGCTTCTCTAGTAGTATCTATAGTCGGCTTCCGCTGCAATGAATGTTCTTGCACGAATATACACATATCCTTTCTTCCCCTTTTTGGCATCAGCAAAGAGGGGATAAGATAACAACACACTATATACTAAAACACGATTTATAGCATTGATATGCTTGCAGAGTTATGGCAAAACAAAATATATTGTCTAAACGACACAAATAAACAAAAAATCATCCAATGACAGGTTATCTAGTCCAAAATAGCACAGCAAAAAATATTGTCTAAAACTTCCCCACTATCGACACAAGAAATAATTAGGAGTGTTGAAAATCGCTTCCTTCAGTTGATCAAAGCTAGCATTGGCTAAGACAGTCACTCCATCAAGCATGTCGTGTACCTTCTTGAATGCATTGACCCCATTTTCCCTAACTCTGAGAACTGCAACTCTTATCTTTGAAATAGCAGACCATGTCTCTTTGGAGATTGCATGAATATCTCCAACAGTTGACTGAGTAAAAGTAAAAATATATTTGATGATGGACAATTGATTGTCAATGACAACTAGTTTTTCAACAAGGTCAGGGACAATGGGACTATGATGGGAAACGGAGGGTTTGGATTTTGGATCATGTTGAGCATGTTTGACGTCACCTTCTTATTTCTTAACCCATGAGCCCTTCACACACATATACCCCATACTCACAAACGCTCTGGAATTGTAAGATTTTGAAACAGAGATGAAGGGATATTCAGAGATGGAAATATTATGAGCTTCCAGAATATGAGTAATGGCCATGCCATAAGGCAGACTGGTGGGATCATCCGCACTTTCAATCATAAAATTGATGACCCAGGAGGATAGTTTGATTTTGAGTTTTGTCACAAGGCAATAGACAATAAAGGTATCTATTTGAGAGAAGGTGGAGAAAGAGCCAGTACGAGGAAGCAGAGTAGTTGCAATAATGTGGGCTAGAACACGAGTTTCAAAGCTAACATCACTTGGACCTAACTGGTTTGGGAGAGATTCAGATGGAGACTCAGCAATACATTGTTTTGCTTGATCAAAAGTGATTTCAAAATCATCAGGCCGGGAATTTTTTTAAAGCATGGGAAAACCAAAACACTTACACTGGAAAATTGAATCAAACATGGCACAATCAAGAACAATGTGCTTCCTTAACAGTAAGGATTCCAACTTACCAGACTTACTAGAGCGAAGATTTGCATAAAATATTTTTATTAGGGGTTCATAGATGTTAGGAGGGGGAACAGAAAAGAATTTAGACCAGCCCTGATGAACAAATAGATCTTTTACCTTACAATATAGGGCATCCATGTCATCAAGGTCGACTACCCTCCCATGAGAAATTGGCTTGTCTTTCAAAGTAATGAAAAAATCCCTATTTGGAGAATCCCAGAAATTTAGGTCAGATTCTAAAGAGCTAGAGAGATCTATTTTTGACTTCTTTGGAGTAAAGGATTCAGGAAGTTCTTCCATAGGACTTTTTCCAAGGGATTTTTCTCATAAACTATGAGAATGATATGAGAAGTCCGCTTGAGAGGAGGCAAAACCTTCCGAAGTCGGACCCTAGGTCTACTTGTTCTGGAGGTTGAGATGGAGGTTTTGTTCTAGAGCAAGTACCCTTCCTGGTAGAAGCATAAAGATTTTTTGAGTGTGACTATGGAAGAGCTTTGGTGAGAGAAAATTTTTGGAGAGGGTTTCTAAGCGATGGGTACGATAGAGACAGAAAAGGGTTTTCAGGTATTAAAAGAAGTGTTTCTGACGGTCGAGTACAAAAAGGAAGGGGTGTCAGTTGAACAGACGTGATGATTGGTTTTCCTTCTTTGAACTCTACAACTGATGTGAAAAGAGAGGAAGAGAGGGAATTCGGAGGCACAAAAAGAAAAACAACAAAGTTTGAACATTAGGCATACAAAAGGTAATAATAACACATAGGTCCTAATATTAATGATTAATGCAAATAATACCAAGTAATTCTCTTAAAAAACAAAATCTGGTGGCTTAGTAAATATATCCGCTAATTGATCATTAGTTCCAACAAAAGATAGTCTATATTTCCCTTAAGAACATGATCTCTATAAAATGATGTTTGATGTCTATATGCTTTCCCCTAGAATGATGCACAGGATTTTTTGAGAGACATATAGCACTAGAGTTATCATAGAAAATTGGAATGGGTTTAAAGAATAATTCGTAGTCACCCAATTGATGAGACATCCACAGTAATTGTGCACAACATTGTCCAATGGCGATATACTCAATCTCAGTTGTGGATAATGCGACTGATCCTTGCTTTTTACTATTCTAAGATATCAGTGCCTTTCCAAGTAATTGGCATGTCCCATCGATGCTTTTGTTGTCTTCCTTATCACCTGTATAATCAACATCTGAAAAACCTTCTAGTTTAAAATTATTAGATCGTGGATATCCGTGAGAGACAGTTCCAATGAGATATCGAATAATTCTCTTTACTGCAGTCACATATGATTCCTTAGGAGCTGACTAAAACCTGGCATATTTACAGATATTAAACATAATATCCGGTTGACTAGCAGTTAGATAAAGAAGTGAGCCAATCATTCTATGATACTGTTTCATCAACAGAATTTTCCTGTTCATCTTTGTCGAGACTTGTTGAAGGACTCATTGGTGAGCCAATAGCTTTAGAATTGCTCGTACCAAACTTTTGAATCAACTCCTTTGTATATTTTGACTGACATATGAACGTTCCTTCTTCAGTTGTTTAAATTGAAGTCCAAGAAAGAACGTTAGCTCTCCCATCATACTCATTTCGTACTCACTTTGCATAAGATTTGAAAATTCCTAGCACAGAAGAGGATTAGCACTACCAAAAATAATATCATCAACATAAATTTGAATAATGATATTACCTTCTAATGATATTTTAATAAACATGATAGTGTCTACTTTACCTCTTGTAAATCTGTGATCAATAATAAATGAGCTAAGTCTTTCATATCATGCCCGTGGAGCTTGTTTCAGTCCATACAGTGTTTTGGTCAGTTTATACACATGGTAGGGAAGCTTTGAATCTACAAATCCAGGAGGTTGCTTCACGTATACTTCCTCTACAATGAAACCATTCAAAAAGTCACTTTTAACATCCATGTGGAATGGCCTGAATCTTTTAAAGGAAGCATATGGAAGAAGAATTCATATAGATTCCAGTCGAGCTACTGAAGCAAAGGTTTCATCATAGTCGACTACTTCCTGTTGTGAGTATCATTGAGCGACTAATCTGGCTTTGTTTCTCACAACTTTTCCATCATCGTTCAGCTTATTTATGAAAATCCATTTTGTTCCAATTACGGGAGCATTTTCAAGCTTGGGCATCAATTTCCATACTTGATTTTTGTCGAATTGGTCTAGCTCTTCCTGCATTGCTTGCAACTAGCTTGAGTCTTTCAGAGCTTCCTCTTTTTTCTTTGGCTCAATCTGAAAAATCAGTGCTATGTTTGCTTTCTTCTTGAGAGCTCCCCTGGTTTCATTCCTTCGCTTGGATCTCCTATGATGAATTTTTGAGGATATTCGGGTTCATTTCTCCATTCATGTGGACGAACTGTATGAGTAGTTGACTCCTTGGAGCTTCTGGTTGATTGTTTCTGATCTCATTAGTTGACTCCGTCACACCATCAGATTTATTAGTCGACTCTTGAGATTTGCTTGTCTCTTGAATTTCTTGAGTTTGATCTTCATCACTTGCAATAATTTCTTTCTCGGCCGAAGTGTTATTCTAATCAAATATAACATGTACTTATTCTTCCACACACAATGTGCGTTTATTATAGATTCCAAAAGATCTACTATTTAGTGAATAACCTAGAAAAATACCTTCGTCACTTCTTGGATCGAATTTTCCAAGATTGTCCTTACCATTATTGTGAATGAAACACTTGCTTCTAAGCGGATGAAAATAACTAATATTGGGTCGTTTACCTTTCCATAATTCATAAGGAGTATTCTTCAAGATGGGCCTTATAAGACATCGGTTGAGGATGTGACATGCAGTACTTTATCCTTCTGCCCAGGAATGATTTGGCAACGAATATTCTAGTATCATAGTTCTTGCCATATCTTGTAAGGTCTTATTTTTTCCGCTCAATGACTCCATTATGTTGGGGTGATCTTGGGGAAGAGAAGTTATTGGTGTATCCTTGATCATTATAGAAATCTTCAAATGCGCTGCTTTCAAATTCTCCTCTATGATCACTTTGGATTGTTGTAATCAGATATCCCTTTTCTCTTTCAACCTTCTTACAGAATATCTCAAGATTTTTCAAAGCTTCATCTTTATGAGATAAGAAAATTATTCAAGTAAAACGTCAGTAATCATCAACAATAACAAAAGCATATCATTTCTCTCCTATGCTAGCAGTTCTAGTAGGTCCAAATAAGTCCATATGAAGCAATTGCACAAACTTAGAAGTAGATACAATATCCTTGTTTTTGAAAGAGTTTCTAGTTTGTTTTCCAATTTTACAAGCATCACATATATGATTTCTAGAGAAATTGAGTTTAGGCAAACCAATAATCAAATCATGCTTGGAAAGTTTTTCTATCAAATGCATGCTTGCATGACCATGTTTCTTATGCCATAACTATGGATCATCAGATATGGATGTTAAACAGATATGACCATCTATATTTTCAAAGCCATCAAGAATATAAAAATTTCCATACCTTTTACTTGGGAGGATTATTTTACTTGTATCATCTTCAATAGCACAACCTGTTTTCTTGAACTTTACTTCATACCCTGAGTCGCATAGCTAACTTATACTCAGAAGATTGTAGTTAAGTCTGTCAACAAGATAAACCTCAATGATATCGTAATTATTATTGAAAGGAACTATTCCGGTACCGACTATTTTTCCTTTTGAGTCATCACCGAACTTGACACTTCCTCCATCTATTTTTGTAACTTCCTTAAATAGGTTTTTGTCACCTGTCATGTGACTACAACACACACTATCTAAGTACCATTTTCCTTTGCGACTCCTCCTGTGGTGTTCCTGCAAAACATATTTATTACTTTCTTTTAGGTACCCAAGCTTGCTTGGATTCTGGTTGGTTAATATTACTCGACTCGGGATTGCTTTTGGGTTTCCAAATTCATCCTGAAACATTTGATTTACGAAATCGACAAAAGGAATATTTATGTCCACTTTTGTTACAGTAGTGACACGTAACTCCTGATCCATTTTTGGATCTTTCGTTAGTGTTAATACTAGTGGACTCTGTTCTAGCTGGTCCTTCTCTAGTTGACTTGTAAGTCACCTGGTTTGACCTGACAAAACTATGACTGGTGGATTTGTGCATGTCATTGAGTTGCATCTGCAATTCCTCAAACTCTTCTTGAAGTTCTTCTTTTTCAATTTCACATACTTCATGCTTGAGATTCCAGTCTTTTACTTATTTGTTGAGTCTCTTTAGTTCATTCATCATTTTTTAAGAATCTTTCAAAGTAAGGTCAATAATATCCTACAATTCATTACACCTTTCGCAGTTATAAGATCTTACCTCGCTTGTTTCACCTCGTTCCATGAAACAGTTCTCATTGTCATCTTTGCATTTATCGTCTGAAGTGTCCTCATTTGTCCAGCACACTGTTCATGTCGTTTTCCAGAATTATCATGAAGCAAAGATTTGCTATCTCTTCGTGTTCTGAACTGACTTCATCACTCCAACTTCCAAATAATTTGTTCTTGTTAAAGCCTCTGGAAACTTTTCTTTTTAGATCAGGACATTCAGCTTGAACATGCCCAAATCTTCCACACTCATAGCATTTGCCATCATTTTTGTCTTGTTCATTATATTGCCTGGTTCACCCGGGTGGCATCTTTCCTCTTCTGGCATTCCTGTATATCCTAATTAAACCATCCATATTCCTTGACACCGTGGAAATTTCTTCTTGAAGAGATGCAGGGTTATCATCAATATCATTTTCTGTTTTTTTCAGTTGTGGCCTTGAATGTAACTGTTTTCTTCTTTTCTTCCTGATTTGTTTTCTTGAGATGAGTTTTTTTTGAAAGCTATGAGTTCTCCTCGAAGTTCATCGTATGATTGTTTGTTCAAATCCTATGATTCAAGAGTAACGACTTTTGTCTGCTAAGTAGTGGGTAGACTTCTAAGAATCTTACTAACTTGATCACCACTTGAGTATAGTTTGCCAAAAGCTTTTAGATTGCTAATGATTTTGCTAAATCTGGCAAATATCTCTTCAATAGATTCTCCTTCTTTCATATGAAAAAGTTCATAGTCATGAACCAACATGTTGATATGGATTTTTTTCACTTTACTGGTTCCTTCATACGTAACTTTAAGTTTATCCCACATCTCTTTGGTTATATTGCAACTGGAGATTTTCGCATACTCCTCACCACTTATAGCATTATAAAGCAGATTCCTTGCCTTATTGTTAACTTGCACAACTGCCATTTGCTCATCTGTATATGAATCTATATCTTCAGGATCAGCAGGCGGTTGAGCAGCGGCCGACAGAGGGTAGTTCCCTTTTTTGAAACTACCCTCTTTTGAAGACTATCTAGACTTTGACATCATAGACCTTTGCATATATTTCCATACGCACTTTTCAGCGAGAGAAATATTGTCCAATGAAATACGGTGGCCTCACTTGCAATGTTCTTTCTTGAAAGAGTGCTCAGATAATAACTTGGTTTGCCATAATCTTTTCTCACAAGTTGTTAAGCAAAAAAAAAATGTGAGCCTTGCTCTGATACCAATTGAAAGTACGGGGGGGAGGGGGGATTATTTATTTTTATATTTTAATTACTACAACATGACTAGTTTTATAATTAGTCAACTAGATGTAATAACGAGATAATAATAAGAGCAGAATTTAAGATGCAGAAATAAAGTGCAGGAATTAAAGACACCGGAATTTTTATACTGGTTCGGATTCAATGTAAATCATAGTCCAGTCCCCTTGAGTTGCAAAGGAGTTCTCTTTCAGTGAATGAGTTTTTCGAGTACAACGTGAATGTGTGGTTTATAACAATGACTCATTTTCTATGTCACTCATTTCATTTTTATACAATGCCTCACCAGTATTTTTCTCTCTTTCTTCTCTAACTTGTTACACAGCAGATGTAGTAGAGCTACAATGTTTGTTTGCAGTAAAACAAAAAAGGGTATTTGGCTCGATCAAAGTATGTTTGTCTAAGGCTTAAGGATGTGTATAAATACTTTATAGGAGGTCGTTGCTGAAGAGATTTGCCAACCCAAGAGATTTGATCCCTGGAAAGAAATTGATTATTTCCAAGAATAATATTATTTTTCGTTGATCTTCCTTGATGAGAGGACTTTAATAGCTTTCCTTCTACATGTCTTAGATTTTCTCCTTGATTTTTGGTCCTTCCATTAATAGCAGCTTGATTGATCATCTTCCAAGATATGCTTCTTCTCTGCTTCAATCAATCTCTGATTGATTTCCTTGACGGTTCTTTAGTTGTTTGATTGATTACTACCTTTTGATTTCTTCGATCTTGGATGCTTTCCTTGAGTCCCTATACCAAAAGCAATTATATTATTTTTCATCATTAAAACTAAAACCTAACACTTATTAGAATGTCTATGGTAACTTTCAAAGTATTTTTGTTTGATTTGGGTTCTTGAGATTTGGTTGAAGAATAGGCTCTTGATGAATTTTTAAGAACATGATTGTGGAGAAACAAGGTATGCCGATCATTTTGAATTTGGGGTTCGGTCCGGACTTTATCAGCAATAGGTTCTTTTACCAAATTTGTTTTGGGTCGGGGGGG
>MU719640.1:36596-59189 GCA_026770625.1 Nicotiana glauca
GGGGGGGGGGGGGGGGGGGGGGGTTGTTCTAGCTTCCTAGAACTGTCTTGTTTGTTAGTCGAAAAAAATGCTGTCTTGTTTGGTCTGTGGATGCACTATCCCATTATCGTCATCCCCGAAAAGTTGCTGAACTATAACTAGACTATTCCAACCCGGGGACGAGGTGATGGTGTCTCAATTTTGTCCACCTACAGTGAAGGGCGGCTAAGAATTGTATAAGCTATACATGTGGATTATTACGAACAATCAAGAATTTCACTTCATTTGTAGTACACCGAGATGGTGTCAGCAGACATTTTAAAACCAAGCTTATAGCTCAATCCCAGCCGTTCGTGCAAACCAAAATGATCACCGATAAGGAAATTGTGAAACCTGTTTCCATATTTTAAGATACAAAAATGTTCCACCAAAAACATTTATGCAAATTCATAGAGAACCCATTAGAGCTTTTGACCATTTGACTAGGAAAAACAAACTTTTCTCCATGAGAACAATCACAGCTATAAAGGGCGAGGTAGTAAGCTCTCTACCAACAAAACCATCTCTATTGTTTCACTCTAACTTTAACGACATCCTTAGAATATGGTCACTTAACATTGGAACATCCTTTAAGCTTCCCACAATTAAGCAAAATACATCCGTCAATTAAGTTTTCCAGCCACTACTAGCGGCTCCTAGTATTTATCACGTGACTCCTCTTTTTAGATTTTTCTTTCCCTTTTTCCATACTCTTCTTTCCTCCAAAGAAGAATAATAAGTGACTGCTAAGTTGGACAAAAACGGGGTTTTCTTTGACCATGAGGTCTCGGCTCTCGGGTTCAAAGGCGGATCAAGATTCAAACCCTATGGGTTCAGCGTTTAAAGTTTTTATCATTGACACATTGTATTTTTTAGAATTACAGGTTCATATATACTATTTGTTGTAATTTTAGTAGATTTTTACACATGAATTTATGCACCAAGTCAAAAGTTATGGGTTCATTTGAACCCGATATTGGAAGGCTTGGTACGCTCCTACTCGGATTCCGAGCAGGGGAAAACAATAAGTAGGTGATTTCTTACGCCTTGGTAGGCAAAGATATCCGGTACCTATTCCGGTAGGAGGTAGCAGGTAACAAGCTGACCCGGATACCACCGTCATAAAAAAAAGTTTCTTTTTGCTAAAAGACATTGCTAAAAAAGTCATCATGGCTTGAGATTTCTTCCTTTTATTGGAAAAGCTAAATATTGTTACCAAAAATAAAGCTTTCAAACAGTAAGATTTTCTAACTATAGTTTCAAACAGTACTTTTTTATACGCTAAAATATTGATGTTTTAATATCACCGAGAAGTATGGAAAAGGACTTGAGAGCCACTATTCACCTTAGTGGGAGAAATTACATAGCCCTTACAACCTAATTTAGAGAAAAGCAATGAAACCCAATTCATAAAATGGGTTTGTACAACTAAAAATAGCAGAAAAATAGGGATTCGGGCTTAACTTACGAGTGGATTTTCCGGAGAAAGTGGTTGCAAGAAGTGGCAAGCGGGAAATCCTCTCAACTGGTGTAAGGATTCAACTATACCTCGTACTGTATTTCCCCTTTCTTCTTCTTAGAAATTCTTTTTCAAGAAAAAAAAATCCCAATATAAAACTTTATTTTTCCATAATAGCATTTGCTTCTAGTTTTAGGTTTTACTACTTGTTAATAAGAGAGAATAGCAAGCACCTCAAGGTCAACATGTGCCTTCTTGGAATTAAAAGCCAATCTGAGGGTACTTCTGTCATTTCATATATATTCAGTCCATCACTGGCTCTCTATATAGCTTAACACGTGGGGTTTAGCTTAACACGTGGGGTTCTAATTTTAACGTGTGACAGCGACCGCTGGTTTTTCATCTAAATCTAACACTTCTGGGAGAATTAAGACCCTTTGTCTCTAACGCAATCTCCAAAACATCTGCTCTCTATCTCCTTTTGATCTTAAGTTTGCATTGTGTTTTCTTCCATTGATCCTATTTTCTGGTGAGTATCACTTCTAACATCTCTTTGATTCATCTTTATCTGTATTTCTGTTGAGGAATATCAATGGCTTTTGTTGTTTAGGAGTTTGAGAAAAAATCTTCAATGTTATAAAAAGTTAAAATAGCAACGCTAATACTTCGAAAAGAATATAAACGATGTCTTTGTCCCTTCTCTTTTCTGCTTGTTTCAATTTTGGCTTTTGTACATGTGGAGGTCGAGTATTAGAGTTATAGGCTAGGAGGTAGTTGAGTTTTGCCTTATGTCATAACTTTGGGAGACTAGTTTGGTAGGGATACCATTTTGCTTTTGCTTTGTATCATCCCTTTATTTTCATGTTATTCCTATGTTTCATATATATATATATATATATATATATATATATCATATTATTTATGTGGTATTACTAATATTGTCTTCCTTTGTCTTTTTGTCTTCTTGAGTCGAGGGTTTTTCGGAAACAGCCTCTCTACTCCTCCGGGGTAGGGGTAAGGTCGCGTACACACTACCCTCCCCAGAACCCACTAGTGGGATTTCACTGGGTCGTTGTTGTTGTTGTTTTTCTGTTGGATTAAGCGAGTGTTTATCTCTAGGATTACAAATGCTTTATCATGTAATTGGTGTCTCATTTTTCTTGTGAGTGAATTTTAAAGAAGGCATCCAAAATGTATTTTGCACTTTCAGTGAAGATAAGAGGCTCTTTATTTTCCCCTCGTTCTGTTTTGTATTTTTTTCATTAGTACCTTAGTTGTTTGCCTAGACCAATTTAGCAACTTTAGGAGAAGGCTATAAACTGATCGTCCATACTAACAAATATTTTGACCAAAGGTAAAGATTCTCTCATCAAATGTTGCAGGAGAGAATACCTTTATTAAACTGAAGTTTATTGGATGAGATAGCTACAAATAACCTTGAATCAAATACATCAACAACTAGCTCCAAAGAGCACAAACAACCAGATAGGTTCACATTTGACTGATGCTGCACCATTAGGTGTATAAGCACCGTAGAATTTAGCAGTGTCTTCTGCAAAATTTTCTTAGCCTCAACAAACCATTGACACTAAATATGTTGTAGGAACTCTAACTTCATCAATAAGGAGTGCTCGCTAATGTTATTAAAATAGGTATTTGGATCCATGAAGAATTAAAACTGAAGTGAACTTAGTTTCATGTGCAGTTATCTTTCTGTGGTAGGACTATATGTAAGTCCTCAGTTAGATTAGAAAACTTGGAAGAATAGCAATTGAAAGGGGAAGGCTACTTTCAAGTACTTTGGGCAAGACCAAGGTCAAGAGAAGGTTATACTATATATTTCTCAACCTGATAAAAAAGAACCTCTTTCTTAGTTCATTTATCATCCTCTCTTAATATTATGCTGACCAGAAAGTTAGGATTAGCTATGTTTATTCTTTTTAATTAATAAATTGACCTTGGGTTCAGGAATTAGTTAAGTTTGTATTTAAGCAAGTTCCCTATAGGCAATCATATTGAATCGGGGTTGGACAATAAAATAGCATTATTTTTCCATATAACAGCTAAATCATGCTATAAAAACACTCTCTGCCAGATAAAGGGACCTGCTGCAAATTCACTAACTAAAAAAACACATTTCCTCAGAACCTTTGATCAAACTTATCAAAAAAAAAAAAAAAAAAAACCTTTTCTTTTTCTGAAAAACTAAACTTAAACCGTGCAAAGCAACTACAACAAATAAAAAAAGTGAATTCCTATAGTTTTTCCTTATTGAAGCAAAATTCCTAGAAATAGCGCAAGTAAGGAAGCAAACCAAAGTGTTATTAAATAAACAAAGAAACATCCACAGAGACTATCAATAAAAATTAATGCAGGAAGAACTGAAAATTCATATTAATCAGTGATTGACATACCAAGTTAAACTATCATAAATCGCAAAAGAGCACAGCTATCGCGAGAAATAGGAAATTAGGCATGAACTTTTGACACAAATTTATGCTTTTTGTAACCCATGAAGGAAAAGAAAAAACAAAGAAGGTCAGTGAAATAAACATCATAGTTGAAGCTTAATTTACTGAGTCAAAATCAAATTAAGACAGTCCACAAACATCTGTAGTTTCATTCCGACAATTTATCAAATACCTCTAATGCATGTCCAGATGTGGTATCTAAATAATAGACTGAAATCGATTCTTACTGCACTATAGAGGAGTTGAAAGAAATGATGAAGTATTCCGTCACTCACATAAATTAGAAGCATTACCTTGAAATTCTCGGAGCAGCAGTCACTATAACCCCTGATTAGCAAACGCTGTGTTCTTCAGAGAAACCCGATAGCAAAACCAAGCAAAATACCAAAGAAGTTCTTTCAAACCAGTGGACACCGCAGCCTAAGTCCGAAGTTCGCAGAGAAAAAGCTAAAGCAATCCAAACGAAAACCGAGAGAAGCAAAAGTAAAGCGGCGACCGCCTACGAGGGAATAGGTAAAAACTTAGACTAAGATAAATTACCTGCATTCTTGTCTAATTAAATTAATTAGCCATAATGACTTAATATAATTTAGTATAAATACCCGATGTTGTTAAGTATTTTCCACGAGAATAACCACGAAATTACCGAGTAATCCTCCCTACTTGTAGGGCCGAACCGGACGAGTGACTTACGAGTGCTTTGATATGAGGCATAAGAAAGTATAAGGGTTGTATAAGAATTTAATACCACCTTAGTGTTGAATTTGTCAACTATCCCACATCGGTTGGGAAGTGAGTTTTGTGGAATTTTTCCAAGAAGGTCTAATGTTTATGATTTAAACACACCTCTCATTTGTCTTCTTATCTTCTTAAGGCATTTGTATCTTCTCTCTTTAGTATTATTTCACTTGTATTTTTGGAGTGGAATAAAATATTGGTTATGTCCGAGAAGTAGGCAAAATTAGCCGAACCTCGTAAATTCTGGTGTTCCTTTTATTGTTGTTTTATTGTCTTATTTATTATTTGGTGGCTGCCATAATTTTTGGTATAGTAGTTGTGACTCATTCACACTATATACATTTGGCTTCCGCAACAATTGGTATCAGAGCCAAGGTACTGTCTAAGTATGCTCTGTGGTTGTAGCATAGTCTAATCTTCCACATCAGAAAAGATTTATCTTGATAAATGAGTCAAGGTTCTGTCTGAATATGCTCTGTGGTTGCAGTTTAGTCTGATCTTTCACACCAGAAAGGAAATAATCTTGATTTGTGTCGTCAGCTATTAAATAATATTTGTGTCAAAGATGGGAGACAATAAACAAGAAGAATCTACATCAAATGTCAACAATACGTCATCATTGGCATCTTCGCTTATGACAAGAATTGTGTCAAATGCGAAATTTGCGGTAGAAATTTTTGACGGGTCCGGACATTTTGGGATGTGGCAAGGCGAGGTTCTAGATGTCCTTTTTCAACAAGGTCTAGATCTTGCTATTAAAGAAAAGAGACCAGATGCTATCGGAGAAGAAGATTGGAGAATTATCAACCGTGTTGCTTGCGGTACCATTCGATCCTACCTTGCTAGAGAGCAGAAATATCCATACATAAAGGAAGCTTCTGCAAGTAAATTATGGAAAGTACTGGAGGATAAATTTTTGAAGAAAAACAGTCAAAATAAATTGTACATGAAGAAGAGACTGTTTCACTTCACCTATGTTCCTGGTACCACGATGAATGAACATATAACCAGTTTCAATAAGTTGGTCACAGATTTGAAAAATATGGATACAACTTATGATAATGGTGACTTGGCCTTGATGTTATTGGCGTCACTTCCTGATGAGTACGAGCACCTTGAAACTACTCTACTCCATGGAAATGACGAAGTTCTCTCAGAGAAGTTTGTTCGGCTTTGTACAGCTATGAACAAAGAAAGCGAGAAAAAAAGAAGGGCGAAGAAGGAGAAGCACTATTTGTGAGGGGTCGTCCTCAAAATCAAACGAGGACAAAGAAAGGAAGATCTAATTCAAGATCTAAACCCAGAAAAGATGAATGTGCCTTTTGTTGAGAAAAGGGGCACTGGAAGAAAGACTGTCCGAAGTTGAAGAATAAGGTCAAACATAATAATGGAAAGGCCATTATGGATTCAAATGTAGCTGATTGTGATGATTCAGATTTCTCATTAGTTACAACAGAGCCGTCAACGTCATCAGACATATGGTTGATGGACTCGGCTTGTAGCTATCATATGTGTCCCAACAGGGATTGGTTTGTGGAATTTCAAGAAGGAGAATATGGAGTCGTCCAAACAGCGGATAACAGCCCTCTTACCTCATATGGAATTGGTTCAATACGATTAAGGAACCATGATGGGATGATCAGAACATTAACAGATGTTCGATATGTACCGGGTTTGAAGAAAAATCTCATCTCTGTGGGAGCCCTAGAATCAAAAGGGTTCAAAATCGTTGCAGAAAATGGAGTGATGAGAGTATGCTCTGGTGCACTAGTGGTAATGAAGGCCAATCGGAAGAACAATAACATGTACCGTTATCTCGGTAGTACAGTTATTGGGACAGCGACAGTAACGTCCAGTGACGACAAAGAGGCAGAAGCAACCAGGCTATGGCACATGCGCTTGGGACATGCTGGAGGAAAATCCTTGAAAACTCTATCAGATCAAGGATTGTTAAAGGGAGTAAAGGCTTGCAACTTGGAGTTTTGCGAGCATTGTGTCAAAGGGAAACAGACAAGGGTTAAATTTGGTACAGCGATCCATAATACTAAAGGCATTTTGGATTATGTACACTCTGATGTTTGGGGTCCTTCCAAAACACCTTCATTGGGTGGGAAGCACTATTTTGTAACCTTTGTTGATGATTTTTCCCGAAGAGTATGGGTGTATACAATGAAGAGCAAAGATGAAGTGCTGGAAATTTTTCTCAAATGGAAGATGATGGTGGAGAATCAAACAGGCAGGAGGATCAAGTGTATTCGCACAGATAATGGCGGTGAATACAAAAATGATCATTTCAATAAGGTCTGTGAAATTAATGGCATCGTCCGACACTTCACTGTCAGACATACACCACAATAGAATGGAGTGACAGAACATATGAACCAGACCTTGCTGGAGAAGGTACGGCGTATGTTGTCCAATGCTGGCTTGGGCAAAGAATTTTGGGCTGAGGCAATTACATATGCATGCCACCTCATTAATCGTCTACCATCTGCTACTATTGATGACAAGACACCATTTGAAAAATAGTATGGAAAGCCTGCTGTAGATTATGACTCTTTGCACGTGTTTGGATCAACTGCATACTATCATGTAACAGAGTCAAAATTGGATCCAAGGGCAAAGAAGGCTATTTTTATGGGGATTACTTTTGGAGTCAAAGGATACCGCTTATGGTGTCCTATGACAAAGAAAGTAATATTCAGCAGGGATGTCACCTTCGTTGAATCTGCTATGGTAAACAAGGTAACAAATGAAGATACCAAAAAGATAATGGTGTTTCTAAGCAGGTGGAGTTTGAGGGAAAATTTATTTTTCCTACACAAGGAGCATATGAGGAAACAGATAAAGATTATCCTCTGGAAGGAGAGACAGTAGAGGAGATTTCAACTCAGGAACCTCAACAACAACTTAAATCAATAGCAACCAGTAGGCCCAAAAGGGCAATAACGAAACCTGTTCGTCTCATAGAAACGGTTGCTTGTGCAACCTCAGTTGTAGCTGATGATGTTCCTACCACTTATAAAGACACAGTCCAAAGTTCAGAAGAAGATAAGTGGAGGATTGCCATGAATGATGAAATACAGTCCCTTCATCAGAATCATACATGGAGATTGGCCAATCTCCCGAAGGGAAAGAAAGCAATTGGGTGCAAATGGGTATTTGCAAAGAAAGAAGGATTTCCTAACCAAGAAGATGTTCGCTACAAAGCAAGATTGGTGGCCAAAGGATATGCTCAAAAGGAGGGAATTGATTACAATGAAGTATTTTCTCCAGTTGTAAAACATTCCTCCATTAGAATTATGTTGGCTTTGGTAGCACAATTGGATTTGGAACTAGTTCAGATGGATGTAAAAACTGCATTTTTACATGGAAACTTGGAGGAGGAAATCTACATGACTCAGCCAGAAGGATTCAAAGTTGCTGGAAAAGAGAATATGGTGTGCAAACTTGAAAAATCATTGTACGGTTTGAAACAATCTTCTAGACAATGGTACAAGCGATTTGACAAGTTTATATTGCACAAAGGGTACAAAAGAAGCAGATACGATCATTGTGTGTATTTGCACAAGCTTAAAGATGGTTCCTTTATATATCTTCTCCTATATATTGATAGCTTCCAAGAATTCGGAAGAAATTGATAAGTTGAAGATTCAACTGAAGAAGGAGTTCGAGATGAAGGATCTGGGTGAGGCAAAGAAAATTCTTAGCATGGAGATAATAAGAGATAGACGTTCAAAGAAACTCTGTTTATTTCAAAAAGAATATTTGAAGATAGTACTACAATGTTTTGGCATAGATGACAAGACTAAGCCAGTTAGTACTCCACTTGCTCCCCATTTTAAGCTAAGTACTACTATGTCGCCAATGGATGAAGCTGAACGAGAGTATATGTCAAAGGTACCATACGCAAATGCTGTTGGTAGCTTGATGTATGCAATGGTCTGTACGAGACATGACATTTCATAAGTTGTTGGAGTTATTAGCAGATATATGCATAATTTAGGAAAGGAGCATTGGCAAGCTGTGAAGTGGATTCTACGGTATATTCATAATACTGTAGATGTTGGGTTAGTTTTTGAGCAGGAAGGCAATCAGTTTGTTGTTGGATATTGTGACTCAGATTTTGTAGGTGATCTGGACAAACGAAGATCAACTACTGGTTATGTATTTACTTTTGCAAAGGCACCAGTTAGTTGAAAGTCTACTTTACAGTCAACATTTGCTTTGTCTACAACAGAGACATAGTACATGGCAATTACAGAGGCTGTGAAGGAGGCAATTTGGCTTCAAGGATTGCTAAAGGAGCTTGGTATTGAACAAAAAAGTATCACAATTTTTTGTGATAGTCAAAGTGCTATTCAATTAGTGAATAACCAAGTTTATCATGCAAGGACGAAGCACATTGATGTTCGATATCATTTCGTACGAGAAATCATAGAAGAAGGTGGAGTCACGGTGAAGAAAATTCATACTATAGAGAATCCTGCTGATATGCTGACAAAAGTGGTGACTGCGATCAAGTTTCAGCATTGTTTGGATTTGATCAACATTGTTGAACACTGAAGATTGAAGATGAAGACACAACCAAAATTTGTTACCGAGAGAAAATTGAAGATGTGGAATTTTGCCAAGGTGGAGATTTGTTGAATTTGTCAACTATCCCACATCGGTTGGGAAGTGAGTTTGGTGGGAATTTTTCCCTATAAAAGAAGGTCTAATGTTTAGGATTTAAATGTTTAGGATTTAAACACACATCTCATTTTCCTTATTATCTTCTTAAGGCATTTGTATCTTCTCTCTTTAGTATTATTTCACTTGTATTTTTGGAGTGAAATAAAATAGTCGTTGTGTCCGAGGAGTAGGCAAAATTAGCCGAACCTCGTAAATTCTGATGTTCCTTTTATTGTTGTTTTATTGTCTTATTTATTATTTAGTGGCTGCCATAATTTTTGGTATAGTAGTTGTGACTCATTCACACTATATACATTTGGCTTCCGCAACACTTAGTACTCTGTTTGGTTAGTAAACCAGGTATAAGTTATAAATTAATACCGGGATAACTTATACCTTATAAAATGTGGGATAATTAACACTGGTATAACTTATACCTTCTTCTTAGAAATTATGCAATTGTCATTCTTAATACAACATATCAAACAATGAATAAACAACAATCCCAGCATAACTTATCCCAATATAACTTATACCGGCATAACTTATACCGGTATAAATCATATTCCAATCAAACGACCCCTTATTGGCTTATTCCTATTAGATTATCCGGGTAATGGACAGTAAAAGGATTGAGAGGCTGTTTGGACTGACTTGTTTTAAATGCTTTTAAGCCAAAATTGCTTTTAAGTCGTTTTGTAGTATTTGGATAAAGTAAAAAAATGCTTTTAAGCATTTATTTTTAAGATAAAATAATAAAAACAAGCCAAAAGCTAAAAGTTAGAATAACCATGTCGCCTTTCACTTGAACATTATTTCAATATATATGTCTTTCTACGAAAAAGAACCTACATTTCAATTACCAAAAAAATGTAAATTTCAATTTTAATGAATCATATCATATCATATCATATAATTATAAGCATGAACACCCTAAGTCAAAGTTAATTTATCATAATATCCTTTAAAAATTGGGTGACCATTTTACCCATCTATCACACTACATAAATCTGTTAACTACATTGTTATCAGATTAAGCAGTCGAAATTTTTATCAAACAAGCGAAGAAAAAAAGTCCAAATAAGAAGTGTTTTCGGAATCAGATGTAGTACAATAAATAAGTTAAGATTGTATTAAACTGCTTCTTTTTAGGTAGTTGTTAATGAGATTTGTTTCTAAATAGTAAATCAGTTTTAGTATTGGAGACCTATTACAATTAATCAATCTGGATACTGTCATTAATGAATCTTAATATAAGCAGAGGTGGATCCAGAATTTTAGGTTTATAGGTTCCTACAAAAATATTGAATTAGTATCCAATACTAACTGGATGAACAGACTGGGTTCAATGCTAAATATTCTTAAAATTTGATGAATTTTTCAATACAAATACAGATACTAGACAAAAGCTACTGGGTTTACGGGAACCCGTAGGTATTGAACTGAATTTGCCTCCGAATATAAGAAGAATAACTTCCATAACATGATCACAAAAAAAGGTATTGTTTCAGTCTTAACATGATTTACAACTTTATTCTCTAACTATGTGATTCCAAATAGTTTCATTTTGTCCTGTGATTGCGTCAAAACTTTATTGGTAAGTTTAATAGACTTTTTTTCTATAAGGTTAATGAGTAATGACTATAAATTATATTATGTTATTTACTTTTTTTGTTAAGGAACTGGTTATTAAAATTCATTTATATCCATGATTAATTTTATACTATTAAAAGGTTTTTACTTGTGGTACGCTTTATAATATTTGATAAATGATATTCGTGCATCGCACGAACGTAGAGACTAGTATCATATAATCATAATCATTATACTAAATTATAAGCGGGAAGTCCTTTAGTGTGAAGTTGATTTACTAAAATATCCTTTAAAAGCTAAACGACCAATTTACCCTCGATCTATAAGTAAAATTATCTTTCATTACATGATTAATTATAGCTACTTAATGTTAGCATGTACTTAATTGGAAAAACTTTTCATCTTCTAATAACTACTCCCAACCTTTTGATATGCTAAGTATATCATGTAGCCTTTTCATATGATATATGAATTTTATCTTATCTTTATTAGTAATAAATTGTAGCCTTTTCAGATTACCTCTTTTTATTAATTCCCATTGATCAATTATTTTTCTCATTCTTTTTCAGAAATTACACTCTATTTTTTTGGAATCCCTTTAAATTATTAAAGGTCGTTTGAATTCTCTCATAGATACTTTTTTTTTGTTTAGCTTTTGAGTTTCTCCTATTCCGAATTGACAAGAGGTTCAGTTTCAAGTTCAGCAAGTTAGTTTCTTTTTCAGATGGTTCAAGATTCAACTTTTATGTTATTTTTTAAGAATTTCTGCTAACAAGTGAGAGTACTTGTGCTGTTTTTAGGCATTCTCGAGAAAGATATTGGAAGAATTCACCACAATAATTTACTATATATGATTTATTTGTCGTCTTCTTCTTTTTTTCTACTTTTGCTTTAATTTCTTCTGTTGGATTTTTGGCTTTATGCTTTCTGTTTGTTGCATTTTTATTGTATTGGGGGTTTGCGCATTTTTTTACTTACTAGAATGAATGAATTGAGCTATCGCTTTTTGAAATTTAGCAGATTGGTTCTTACATATGCATATTTCGCTAAGAGGTTGTATTATGAATATTTAATAATGTTAACTCTATGTGTAATTTAAATTTTAATTTATAGGTCAATCAAATTTTTTAAAAATATATATATATATATATATATATATATATATATATATATGTGTGTGTGTGTGTGTGTGTGTGTGTGTATATTAAAAGAACGAGTATTTTGCGCTAAATGTTGGATGACAAAAATATCCTTAAAATATTGACTGATTTTTATGCCCNACTAATATGGGATACACGTGCCCATATACCAGTATAATTATAAGCATGAACATCCTAAGTCAAAGTTAATTTACCATAATATCCTTTAAAAAATGAGTGACCATTTTACCCATCTATCACACTACATTATTTTTGCTATTATTGTACAAATATGTATAAACAATATTATAAGTTCTACGGTAAGTTACAATTAGCAAAACAACAAAAAGCTCTCCACTTTCACGTGTACAATTAATTAGTGTTAATACATTAAATATGAGTATTTTTTATTGAGATACATTTGTTTTTGAATAATAAAAAAATGGTCAGCAGGTAAAGAACTCAAGCAAGTGCAAGTAGTTATTTCGGGAATTTAAAGTCTCTAATGTAGCATGTATGTTTGCTTGTAACTGATATGAAGAAAACTCTCAGATATTTAAAGATTGCAGAATACATAACTGGATCCTTAAACTTGACTTTTTTTGTTACTTGGACACTTAAACATAGAGTTGTTCCTATTAGGCCCTTCAACTAAGCCACATCTGTGCCAATTAGACACTTTGTAGTGACATAATTGAGTGCGTAGGAAAAGACGCGTGAAAATGAGAAAAATGTTATGGATTATTATTATTATTATTATTATTATTATTATTATTATTATTATTATTATTATTACGACATTCTAATATACTATTCCAATTAAAGCGAACTTTTACCTTACATTCTATTTTTCTTCTTCTTCTCGTGAACCCATTATTTTTTCTTTTAATTTTTTTTTAAAAGAAAGTATAGTGTACATGAATTTGTCTATTCTCATTTTGCATGCTTGTTCTCTTTGCACGACACTTGTAAGTTACTAGAATAAAACTTTACAAACTAGAACACACAAGTGGTTGATAGAAATTTCATTTTGACATTAACAACTTTTAACAAAAATAGTACTTCAGCAAAAAAGCAAAGCTGTCAAATATACAAATGCAGCTATTTCATAAGCAAAGAAGAAAACCTTAAAAACTATCAAATAAACAACTGCAACTAATTACATATCCAATTATTTTTATAAAAAAATTTCTCAGATGGTCTATAAAGTGTCTAATTGGCACATATGTGGTTTAGTTGAAGGGTCTGATAGGAACAACTCTATGTTTAAGTGCCCAAGTGACAAAAAATGCCAAGTTTAAAGGCCCAGTTATATATTTGGCTTTTAAAGATTGTTATCATACGTGACTATTGAGTTTTCTACATATTCTTAACCTATTTCAAGGCTTAATGCAGTTTTCTACAGTTTCGCGTATCATCCAAGCACTTAATGCAGTGTATTCAATATCTTGGAAGTACTTTAATCTTCCATCACTTATGGCAAACAATGGTTCAGATTCTTCACAATGTTATATACTCTATTTCACCATTTTCAGCTTTCTCTCTATTGTGGTTCGATGATGCTTTCCTGATAGAATATATGAGTCCACCAAACTATATAGAGACCATTCCTCTATAGGTTTTCATTGATAGTACTAATAAAATAGTAAGTAAATGGAACAAAGAGTTTTTATATGGAAAAATCCGTGCTCAAGGGGATAAAAAATCACGACCTACACTGGTTGGATTACAACTTCACTATGAGCAACTTTAGTTTACAACCTATGCAATCTAGGAATTAAACTCTTAATCCCTCAATTACATATAATATACCTATTACAAGCCACTTTGTAATAGACCTATTACAAAGACTTCAATTCACGACTAACTCTAGTCACGACACAAACACTAAAGGTTTATGGTTTACAAGGGGTTCCTAAGTAATGCTTCTAGATAAGCAATGTAGGAATTACAATAAAGAACAATTACAAAGTTACAACTCAACTAAGGACATATAAGATACTTGCTGTAGGAACTGGTCTGTAGTAGTGTTGTTCTTTGTTCTTGATGCACTTGAGAATTGAATGCTTAGCAAGCAAAACGATTGGAGTGCTTGAATAAGTTCTCAAGTGTTCAAATGATGTTTTGTTATAATGCTCTTTGTTAATACAACATAGATGACATCACTTGAATGATGTAATCACTTGGTTGGTCAAAGAGGAGTGACTGTAGTACTGTGCACCACTGTTTGCGTGTGCAGTGCAGGCAGTCACTTTTCAGCTGTAGACAGTTGACTTCGTACTGTTATCAGGGAAACACAAAGGTATCAGGTCCCTGTGTTGATTCTTTGTCTTCTGAAGTCATAACAACTCATATTAGTTAGTGTCCATTGAGTTGAGTTGTGTACCAAGTGTGTCAGGTTCCTTATATAGTTCTTTGGCAATAAGTTTGTTAGATCATCAAAATATAAAGCTAAGATACTGTAAACCCATAAATTTTCCCCCTTTTGATTATGACAAACTTAGAAATTAATAACACATGTTTATAGCAAAAATAAACCAGATGAAGTAACAGGAACTTCACAAGTTCCCCTTGACTTTATGCTTCCCCCTTAATCAGATCCCTGTTTTCAATTATGCTTCCCCCTTTTGGCATCATTCAAAATACACAAGCAAGCAATCAGTATGAAGAAGTCTAGCCTAGCTAACTCATGCCACATATGTGCACACAATATGATAGAAAAGAGAAACAAAGAAACATAAGCATTAAACAACAAAAGAGGATAGGTTTTATAAAACATAAGCCTTTGCCATTACAGCACAGGCAGAATTTGGACTATTATCAATAGGAGCAGTACAAGTACCTTCCATTCACACCATAAAAGAGAAACAAAAACAAATGCCATAGTCATAAAAAACAGAAAGAGATAATCAAGAAACTGGTCACTGAAGGGTTTGCCTAGGGGACACTAGGAGAAGAGAGCTTAGAAGCTGCAGCAAAGGTGTTGAGAATGAGATCTATTCGGGCATTTGCCGATATTTTCTCTGCGAGCAGTTTCTTCTTGAGGTTCTCCACTTGTTCCCGTAGATCAACATTTTCTTTGGTCAGACGAGCGATCTCCTCATCTGACCCTGGTGCCCCTTAGGCCTGTTGACTCTCCAGAATGGCATTCCTTGGCTTCAACTTTCGAATCTCCTCAATAGCACTATTTTAGGCATTGATAAGCTGAGAGAATGTTGAAGTACTTTCTACCCCTCCACCCTTTTCAACACATTCGCATTCCTCCAAAGTAGTTTGGGAGAAGGTTTGCTTCTTGGTCCCTATCTTACGCTGTCCCAAAGGCACATCGAAGAACTTGAAAACATATTTGAGAAGAAATCTATAAGGAAGACCATGGTTTCCATGTTTGAAAGTTGCCACCTTTTGCATGTGCTCAATCATGATGGCTGGAAAGTTTATAGCACAGAACCCATCCAGTGCTTCCATCAAGTACAGATCAGACTTGGAAGTGATGGACCTTCTTTCAGCACGGGGTAGAAGAACCTTGTTGACCAACTCAAACAATAGCTGATAAACGGGAAGCAAAGCTTTCTTGTGTACCCGTTCCCCCTGTTGGACTGCATTTTCTTTTACAATAGCACCCCTAAAGTTTGACCCACACACATTCTTGACAGAGGACATACCATCAGCAGGGACCTTAAGTATGTCCCCAAGCAGAGCAGCATCTAGAAAAATATCAATTCCATTCATTAAAGCACAAATATGGGCAGATTCAACAAGAAAGAGGTATGCATAGAGACTTTGGACCTCATCCTCATAGACTTTGGGAACATCCCCTTTGAACAGATTTCCCCACTATTGAAATTCAACAATTTTTAGTAGTTGCCTCATACCAGCCATTTTAGAGATTTCTGGGTCAAAAGTGCGACCCCACAAAACCTTTTGGTACCTAAATCTTTCCTTACAGGACAAACTTTCACGTTTCACTTTCTTTAAAGAATCAGGTTCCCTCACAGTTTCCAACCTTCATTTCCCAGACTTCACACTTGATTTCCCTTTCCACTTGATTTCACTAACACATCCTCATCAGACAATATTTGTTCATCCATTACTTGTTTCAACTTGTCACCACTTTTTACTGACTTTGAACTTGGCGTAGCAACACCTTCCTTTGAAGCATATTGCTTCTTTTTCTAAGATCTTTTAACCAAGGAACTTGGTTCCTCAGCTGCTTCCTCATATACTTCCACCACAGGAATGTACTTGTCATATACAACTTCTCCATTTTTTACCAACCTCTTCTTCTTCTTCTTGCTACTCCTTTTACTCTTCTGAAAGGAAGACTCAAAAGCCTCCTTTGCCTGCAACCTAATGGTAGGTCGCATATGAGAGGGCTCAGGAGTGGCTATTGTCCTTCTTCTAGCAATGAAAGCATCTAGAGCCACATTGTCCTGATCTTCTTCATCACTAGACTGCATGATAGGAGCCAAAATTTCCAGAGGCTCAATATCAAAGTGAGGAGAAGGAGTAGGCTCAAAACTGACATGGGAAGAGGTTTCTTGACCTGTTTCCTCGGAGAGGGGTCAGGGAATTCAAGAAGGGTCCCAGTAGTTTCTTCTGGTATAGAGTTTTCAAAGAGCACCACAACTCCTTCTTCCACTAACAAACAAGTCTCTTTCCTCTAAGACTCAAGCCCAGAAGAGTTGACCCCATACACTATACCCTCAGTGGAGATGGTCAAAATATTTTCTATGCCTCCTTTCTCTAACGATTCTATGGGAGCAACAGACTCTGAGACATGGGTACTTGAAGACTGATCAACACTAACCTTAGAAACCTTTTCAATCTGTGGATTCTCGTATTATTCTCTATCTTTGTTGTGTTCTGCGAAAACCTCAGGTGACAAAGACAAGAGACTATCAAGTTTAGGGGTTTCTGAGTTCTCAACAGCTTGAGAAACAGAAGTGTTTGAGGGAATGATGGGAGTTTCAACATTTGTGGAGACAAGGGGGTTAAGAGAGATTTCACATGGGAGCAGTGGAGTCGAAGGTTTTCTCAGACAGTGTGAGGAAGGGTTGTTTGATTTTCAACCATGGTAGATGAAGGTTGAAAGTTCTGGAGAGAGACTGAAAAGAGGGAAAGCGAGAGAGAGAGAGAGAGAAAGAGAAAGAGAGAGATAGGAAGATGATCGGTCAAAGTGATGAGAGGGTTTTAAGGGGAGAGGAGACAATTATGAGAGAGAGAGAAATCGGTTTTGAAACAACGGTAGTTTTGTGGGGAGTTGCAACGTTTTAGAGGGAAGTGAAGGGATTTGAATGAAAAGACGTGACATACAGGGTTTGAAAAGGTTGGTGACATGGTAATTAATTTTTTTTCCTTTTAAGATATGTATGAAAAGCACAAGACCACTAACCTGTGGTACAAGAACCTGGTTCTTGACTTGTCCTTCAAAAGTTGTCAATCCTCTTTTACCTTTCATGTAATACTTCTGCAGTTTCTATAATCATCATCCGTGTCTATCTGCAATGGCATTGAAGTGAGTTAGACTTGGCCAGAAAATACTTTAGCTAATATTACTAATGTGACTTTCATAGCCAAATGGTGGGAATCAGGTTCTCAATTTGGCTTTATTAGCCCCAACTTCAGCCTATTTCTCTCAAAATGTTCTCTGCTTAATGCTTTGGTGAAGATATCTACAATTTGGTCTTATGTACTATAGAACTTCATACAAATAAGCCCCTTCTCCATATTGTCTCTGAGAATATGATATCTCACGTCAATGTGCTTGGTTCTTTTATGTTGACCCGGGTTCTTGGCCATGTTGAGTGCACTGGTGTTGTAACATAGAAGAGCTACACAATCAGTGTACACACCAAAATCTTCCAATTGCTGTTTGATCCATAGGAGTTGAGCACAACAGGAAGCTACAGCAACATATTCTACTTCAGCTGTTGAAAGAGCAACTGAGTTCTGCTTCCTTGTGTCCCATGAGATGAGACATGATCCTAGAAAATGAGCCATTCCAGAAGTACTTTTCCTGTCCGCAAGATAACCTGCATAATCAGCATCAGCATACCCAATAAAATTAAAATTATCACCCGAAGGGTAGTACAGGACCAAGTCCTGTGTTCCCATAAGATATCTGAAAATTCTCTTGGCAGCCTTCAGATGAGATTCCTTGGGATTTGGCTGAAACTGTGTATATAGTCCCACACTAAAAACAATATCAATTCAGCTGGCAACGAGATAGAGAAGAGACATAATAATGCCTCTATACATGGTTTGATTTACAGGAGAGCCAGATTCATCCATGTCCAGTCGAGTAGCAGTGGTAATGGGAGTGTAAAAAACTTTTGATGCTTCCATATCAAACCTCTTCAGAAGCTCCTTGATGTATTTCTGCTTGCAGATGAATGTACCCTTTGTGGATTGCTTCACTTGAAGACCCAGGAAGAAGTTTAACTCACCCATCATGCTCATCTCAAACTAACTTCCCATGAGTTTGGCAAATTCTTCACACAGTGAATCAGTTGTTGCCCCAAAAATGATATCATCAACATATACCTGAATGATGAGCAGGCTCTTCCCTCGTTTCTTCAGGAACAAGGTGTTGTCAATTTTTCCTCTTGTAAAACCATTTTCTAAGAGAAACTTTTACAATCTTTCATACCAAGCTCGAGGAGCTTGCTTTAATCCATATAATGCCTTGTCTAATTTGAACACATATTCAGGATGTTCATGACATTTGATGATAGGCTATAATTACGTATTTTAGTCGATTATTACGCTCTAATTTACTGCACTTTAGTTGAGTTTGCGCTTTAATCGCCAGTGTTTTGCACTAGCGGTGTGTTTTATGCCTTGTAGGAGTGATTGCGAGCTATATAGATATTATGAAATGAATTCAAGTGATTTGGAGCTTTGAAGTCTGAGTAAAATCTCAAGGAATTAAGCCAGGATCGTGTTCGGGGGTCAAATTTGATAATTAAGTATGAACGAAGACTCGAGAAGGCATATTGCATACTGTGTAGTAAAATAGACATAACTTGTTTCTCAGACCTCCATGCGGGCTCCATAATATATGGTTGGAAAGCTAACTCAAAGAGCTATAACTTTCATGTTTTACGTTTTTCCAAATTCCAAACTGAACAGGGTAAAAAATGCAGTATAAAGTCCACCGCGGTCGATACCGCGGTCCGCGCCGCGGTTTGAGGCAGTGCCTTCCGCGGTCGTCACCGCGGTCCACACCGTGGCCGCGGTAGTCCAGGCATGAAATATTGTCCTTTTTCGCCTAGGAGAAGGTATAATTTTTTGGGCCCGACCCTAATTGGTATATATACATGGAAAAATGGTATTTTTGAGAGTTGGACATATTTTTGACACATATTTGACCTAAGGAGGCAGAGACACAACAAGAGCAAGGCGGGGAATTCTTCAACAAGTTTTTCCTTCCTCTTCCTATTTTTTCATTGTTGATTATGACTTTTAGTATTGTAGTTTTACATACTATTATGAATAGCTAATTTGTTATCTAAGGTTTTGGATGAAACCCGTTGGGGATGAATTCGTTGTTATATTAATATAGTTTTGAGTCGCTTGTTAATCTCTATTTGTTCAACTACGTCTTTATTTTGGTTAATTGAAAGGATTCTCAATTAGCCGTCCCTATTTATTATGTATCTGCTTGAGAGAGAGTACATATTTAGGTAGTTGTTTGAACAACATCACTCCCGGAGTATAGGCGAGAGTCATAACCGAGAGTTTAGAGGTTGGATTAGAGATGACGATACCTCGGGTGCGATCTAAGTGAACTGTAATGTGAATCTAGCTAGCGTAGCTTGAGAGAGTGCGTCTAGTAAATTATTATAATTGCTTGAAAAAGATTTATGATAGCTGGAGAGTTCATGATTGATAGAGACAACTAAGTCGAAGCTATAAGAAACATACACCTAAGGGAATCAACAACGGGGAAAACCATTACCTTAGACCTTTGTTTCAATTGTTTACAATTCAAGCATAGTTAGTTTCAGCTGTTTATTTATTTTCAATCTTGTCGTCTTAGTGATATTAAACAGATACAGCTAAGCCTTAGTTCTCTGTGGGATTCGACTCCGGACTTTTAGACCGGATTATATTTGCAGCGACCGCTTATCCTTTTTAGGACTAGAGTTGGGCGTGATCAAATTTTGGCGCCGTTGCCGGGGAACTAACGCTGAAGTTGAGCTGTATATATTGCTAGGGTTCAAGTTTAGATTTTTAATTTTGTTTTTTTGTATTTTTATTTTATTATAACTGTTGATTTAAGAAATATGACATCTTGGAATTATGGGAATTTAGGTGTAGATAATTCTACTATTGATCTCCATACATATTGTGAAGGAAACCACCCGTGGCAAAATTTTCAAAACGTTCCTAAGAGCGAGTTATGTGCAACAACTCAATCTTATTTGTGGAATATGTGTGATGTGTGTGGTGGTAAAAATGGTCACTTTCATGGTTGTGCTTATATTTCTTATTTTCCCCAACCCCTTACTATGATGGTTCTACCTTTTCCTGTCAAGTTAATAGGAACAAAGAACTTGGGAATGCGGACCTGAAGGAGATCAAGGATATGCTAAAGTGCCCTATGGAACAAAACAATGAGAAACAATTGCACATAGAAAGGCAAGAGGCAACTATTCGCAAGTTGGAGGCTCAATTAAGTCAAGTGGTTAGAGCTTTTAATGCTCAACAAGCCAATATTGAGGGCAGTAGCCAAGAAAAGCAGGAATTTGAGGTATTAATTGGGGATGTCAAAGTAGAACATCAACAACCTAGCCAACTAGAATTTGAAGATGTCAATGTTGAAGAAGTGAGTCTAGAGTCAGCCAAGGACATTGAGGATACAAATTTTGTTGACTCTAGTATCATTGATGTTGAGGATGCTGAAAGTCCTGAAGTTCATGTGTGTGAGCGCAATGGTCCTCACTCCAAACATTTTTCTACATTGTGCTTGGATGACAATGTGAAAATAGAGTCATCCGAACCAATTGACGAGTCACGGAATGAGGAACAAGGTGCATATATTCTGAAATTTTTCTTGCCAGAAAGATAGGACTACATACCTCATCTAAAATCCAAGAAGTGTAAAAAAGTACAATGGTTGCTTGGGCCAATTATATTTGTTCCACCACCCCTGGAGCATAACCGAATACTTGAAGCCAAATTGGGGGTTCAATTCATAAGCTCGAGGTGGAGGCAAAAAGTGATTCGCGTCGTGCCGCGACGTTAAATCAAGCGCTTGTTGGGAGGCAACCCAACTTTATTGCTTTCATTTATTTATTTATTTTTATTTTTTTAATTATATTATTTTTGTAGTGTCAATTTTTTATTTTCTAGGAGCATGGAAAGCAAAGTTATTGGAAGGATGCACCAACAAATGAAATGGTTGGAACTAAGTGTGATGTACCCGCACGAAGGACCAAGCTGGGAGAAGTCTAAGTACCCCATGAACTGCTAGTACTTCGGCCTTTGGCCTACCAGGGAGTTTCTTTTACCCTCTTGTATGTATGGATGTGCATTGGGGACAATGCACAATTTTAAGTGTGGGGTGAGGAGATTGTCTCGGTTACTTTTCATGCTACTTTAGCTATGTTTGTTTTTTTAAAGATTGGACTTTTCCTGATGATGGATCTTCTAGACAGTTTCCTTGAGGGAAGTAAGTCTAAATAAAATAACAAATTTTTTTTGTTTTGTTTTAGGTAGTGTAGTAACTCCCCCTTGGTTTTTCTTTGGGCCACGGTTCTTTTTCAAGGGTTTTATTTGAACCGGGTGTAGTTAGTTTTTTTTGGGAATAGGAGCCATTGTGTTTTGTTTTGAAATGAAGCAATATCTCTTGACTTTGTTATGCCTTGAGAATAGTGAGTACTTTGGCTGTGACGCTTAGGCTCAGTTTTTTGACTCGTGTATAAGTACCTTAAATGGTATTATCTTAAGTTCGCTTATCTTAACTTTGCTTAATTGCTTTGACTAGAGTGTCTATTAATCCAATCCTGAATGAGTTATGTGCCATGTGTGTGTAAGGTTTCGTGTTATTCAGTGCATTGCATTTGATGCCTAGAACTTGCCCTGTGTGTTTGCACAGTAAAATAGTAGTGTTGTTCAGTCTTGGAAGTGATATAGGCATTTTCTTGTTGAGCCAGATATATATATTTTACCCACCTAATTGTTATGTATCGTAGTTAACCTCTTTGAGCCTATATTCCTTTTTCTTTGGCAACCATATTACAAGCCTTACCCATTTGTTTGAATGAACCATCTATTTGAACTTTTCACCTCTCATGAGCACTTGAATTGTTATGAACTTTATAAAAGTTAAAGTGTGGGGTGGTTGGTCTGGTTTTTGAGTGGAACTAATGGAATAAGGAGAAAGGTGCACTATTTTGAAAAAAAAAAGGAAGAGCCACTTGAATTGGAAAAAAAAATATAGTTGGATTGTTGTGAAAAAAAAAATTCCTTGATAAGTGGTGGCTCTTGACGTAAG
>MU719640.1:59499-79310 GCA_026770625.1 Nicotiana glauca
GACCTCTACGTTAGAGTAAGTAGTTTAGTTGTGAATAATGCATAGAACTTGTGAGTCAAATCTTGAGGTGAAGATGTTACGCTTTTGTGCTTAGTCTATGTTAAATACTCTTGGTGTGCTGCATTAGGAGAATTATTTAAAAAGGTCGTGTCTATAAAAAAAAGTGTAGTTCGATTGTTCGAGGACAAGCAATGGTTTAAGTGTGGGGTGTTGATGATAGGCTATAGTTACGTATTTTAGTCGATTATTACGCTCTAATTTACTGCACTTTAGTTGAGTTTGCGCTTTAATCGCCAGTATTTTGCACTAACTGTGTGTTTTATACCTTGTAGGAGTGATTGCGAGCTATATAGATGTTATGGAATGAATTCAAGTGATTTGAAGCTTTGAAGTATGAGTAAAAGATCAAGGAATTAAGCCGGGATCGTGTTCGGGGGTCAAATTTGATAATTAAGTACGAATGAAGACTCGAAGAGGCATATTGCGCACTGTCTAGTAAAATAGAAATAACTTTTATTTCAGATCTCCATTTGGGCTCTATAATATATGGTTGGAAAGATAACTCGAAGGCCTATAACTTTCATGTTTTACGTATTTCCAAATTCCAAACGGAACAGGGCGAAAAATGCGTTAGAAAATCCATCACAGTCGACACCGCGGCCGCGGCTCCAGGCGTGAAATATTGTCCTTTTTCGCCTAGGAGAAGGTATAATTATTTTGGCCCGACCCTAATTGGTATATATACATGGAAAAATAGTATTTTTGAGAGTTGGACATATTTTTGACACATATTTGACCTAAGGAGGCAGAGACACAACAAGAGCAAGGCGGGGAATTCTTCAACAAGTTTTTCCTTCCTCTTCCTATTTTTTCATTGTTGATTATGACTTTTAGTGTTGTAGTTTTACATACTATTATGAATAGCTAATTTGTTATCTAAGGTTTTAGATGAAACCCGTTGGGGATGAATTGGTTGTTATATTATTATAGTTTTGAGTTGGTTGTTAATCTCTATTTGTTCAACTACGTCTTTATTTTGGTTAATTGAAAGGATCCTCAATTAGCCGTCCCTATTTATTANTGGATTAGAGATAGCGATACCTCGGGTGCGATCTAAGTGAACTGTAATATGAATCTAGCTAGCGTAGCTTGAGAGAGTGCATCTAGTAAATTATCATAATTGCTTGAAAAAGATTTATGATAGCTGGAGAGTTCATGATTGATAGAGACAACTAAGTCGAAGCTATAAGAAATATACACCTAAGGGAATCTACAACGGGGGAAACCATTACCTTAGACCTTTGTTTAAATTGTTTACAATTCAATCATAGTTAGTTTTCAGCTATTTATTTATTTTCAATCTTGTCGTCTTAGTGATATTAAATAGATACAGCTAAGCCTTAGTTCTCAGTGGAATTCGACTCCGGTCTTTTAGACCGGATAATATTTGCAGCGACCGCTTATCCTTTTTAGGACTAGAGTTGGGCGTGATCAACATTCAAATCCTGGATTTTGCTTTACATAAATGTTTTCCTTAAGGAATCCATTTAGAAATGCACTTTTGACATCCATTTGGAACAGAGTGAATTCCATATGTGATGCAAAGGCAGTGAGAATTCTGATGGCTTCCATGCGAGCAACCAGAGCAAAAGTCTCATCATAATCAATTCCTTCCTCCTGATTATAGCCTTGAACCACTAGACTTGCCTTATTCCTTGTAGTGTTTCCATGTTCATCAAGCTTATTCCTGAATACCTACCTGGTTCCTATCATGGTTCTGTCTGAGGGTCTAGGTACCAGGTGCCATACCTCGTTCCTTTCAAATTGATACAACTCATCTTGCATGGCAGTGATCCAGTCTGCATCCTTTAAGGCTTCCTTGATATTTTTGGGGTTCTATTTGGGAAAGAAAGGATGAGAAAACAAGTGAATTTCTGGCTTTTGATCTGGTTTGTACTCCTGAATCCAGAGGGGTAATTATATTTTCAAGAGGATGGGATCTTTTGTGTTTCCAGTTTGGCACTTGAGCCTCATTTGTAGAAGAGCTGGGTAAGTCTGACTGGCCCACTTGCATTTGTCACGACCCTAAAACCGACCCGGTTGTGATGGCGCCTATCATGAAACTAGGCCAGCCGACAAAATTCTCAAACCAAACAATTATTTATAAAATCCATTTTTAGGTCATAATTAACAAGTAATCTCATAACATAAGTTTAAATAACCAGTGCAGAATAAATACACCAGCCCGACATTGGGGTGTCACCGTCATGAACAACTACAAACCCATCTAAGAACAAGAAAGGCTAACATAGTCCAAAAATAAGATACTAAGACAGTCCAAGTAAGGTAAGAAGGAGAAGTGATGGGCTGCGAACGCCAAGCAACTGCCTAGCCAACTTTGGAGACCTGCTAGAAGATTGATCATCACTCACTATCGTGTCTCGAGACTCCTGGATCTGCACATAAGGTGCAGGGAGTAATGTGAGTATGCCAACTCAGTAAGTAACAAAAATATGTAGTTGAGCAGTAAGAAATCAGAAAAATTCCACGTCATGGCACTACAACAAATACAATACATTTCCAAAATAGTACAAAACTCAATTATCTCGTAAAACAAACTCAATTTCAGTAAAAACTTTTCTTTTAAAACATCTTTCAATAGTTTCAAATAGGTGAAGAAACAATGAGTAAAAATGGTAGAACTGTAAACAGCCCCTCGGGCAAAACATGTACCGTAAACCGCCTCTCGAGCAAAATATCAACAGAACCATCCCCTCGGGCTACCTCACAACCACTCGTAATCAGCCTCTCTGGCAATAACATGAAACAACAACAGCCCCTCGGGCAATATCACATAACTCACACTGGGTACCCGGGCTCACTGGGGTGTACAGACTCCGGAGGGACTCCTACAACCCAAGCGCTATAACAAGCCATCTCGTCGCACAATCAATCAAGCCCTCGGCCTCACATAACAAGCCACCTCATGGCATAATAAATCAGGCCCTCGACCTCTCATATATAACAAATCAGTACCACATACTACGACGTGCAACCCGATCCTATGATATCCTCACAACACAGGCCCTTGGCCCCACTCAATCAGATCTCACTCAAGCCGTCCAGGCTAACAGTAAAACAGGTACTCGGCTCAAAATATCATTTGTAAAATCAAAAGGAGTAAATAAAATTCGAGTTATGAAATCAGTGAAAGCATGGCATGACTGGGTGTAAATATTATCAAAAACAGTAGTAAAAAGCCCCTAAGGGTCCAAACAGTCAGCACCAAGCCCAACCACGGCATTCAGCCCCAAACATAGTAATACTTTCTAAAACACAATAATATCAAATAATTTTCAATCAAATACGCGACTTAATAGTCGTACGGGATGGACCAAGTCACAATCTCCAACGGTGCATGACCCCACGCTCGTCATAAAGCGTGTGCGCCACCTCAAAATAGCACAATGATATGATTTCGGGGTTTCATACCCTCAAGACAACATTTACAATCAATACCTACCTCAAACCGGTCCAAACTCTAGCCGGCAATGCCTTTGCCCTCTCGAATCGTCCTCAACTCGCCCCAAATCTATCAAAAATCAGAATCATAACATCAAAATAGGCTAAAGGAACAAAGCCCATGTGAAATAACCAAATTTACTCTAGAATCCACCCCCGGGCCCATGTAGCAGATTTCAATAAAAATCACATCACTAGAATCCTTATCCTCCCACGAGTCTATACATATCAAGAACATCAAAATTGTACCCCCAAATGGCCCCTCAAATTCCAAATTTACACTCTCCAATTCCAAGCCCTAATTCTCCAAATTTAACCCTTATTTTCCATTAATTTCAAGCCTAAGTGAAATAATGCCATAGAATCGAGTATTGAGTTCAAAAATCTTACCTTCAAGTGTTCCCATCGAATCCCTCTACAATCTCTCCCAAAAAGTTCCAAAGCTACTCAAAAATGATGAAATATGGCCAAAATTCGCAAAGTTCCCTATTTAAACATTCTACTCAGGGATCTAATTTCCTTCATCACGATCGCGGAAATAGCCTCGCTATCGCGAACAACAAAAATGGACCGCCTCTCATGTAACCTTACACGATCGCAGAAACACATACGCGATCGCGGATAACAAGCTTACATAGAAACGCGAATGTGACCCTCACTACGCAATTGCGTAGAGCGATTCCTTCACCTCACGACTGCTCCAAATCCTTCTTCGCGAACGTGACCTCAGCCACACGTTCGCGATAGCCAACTTTATAGACCTTCGTGATCGCAGACCCAAGTTGGCGATCACATATAACAATTTCCCAGCTGCCCTCAATAGACTTACGTGATCGCAGCCCCACTCTTGCGATTGCATATAAGGAAACCAACAGAAGAAAATACAGCAACAACAACAGTTTCTTTTAAGCCAAACATACTCCGATAACCATCCGAAACTCACCTGAGGCCCTCGGGACTTTGATCAAACATACCAACACATCCCATAACATCATTCAAACTTGTTCTAACCTTTGGAATGCTCAAAACAACATCAAATCAACCTCAGATTCAAGCCTAAGAACTTAGAAACTTTCATTTTTCGCAAACGATCAAAAAGTCTATCAAACCTCACCCGAATGAACTAAAATTTTGCACACACGTCTCAAATGACACAACGGACCTATCCCAATTTTCGGAATTCTATCCCAACCCCTATATCAAAATTTCTACTGACCACCGAAAAATGCCAAAATTCTAATTTTGCCAATTCAAGCCTAAATCTACCACGAGACTCCAAAATACATTTCGAACACTCTACTAAGTCCATAATCACTCGGTGGAGCTAACCAAATCATAATAATCCAAATCCGAGATCGAATACTAAAAAGTCAAGACTGAGTCAAACCTTTCAAATTTAAAAATTCAACTTGAGAATCATCCTTCCATATCTGTTTTGATTATCCTGAAAACCAAAACTGATGATTTACATAAGTCATAATACATCATACAGGGCTAGCCATGCCCGAGAACTGGCGAGCGAATTGCAAATGCTCAAAACGATTAGTCGGGTCGTTACAACATTCTTCTCCCAGCTACATGTGGAGTACTTTGAACTACATCAACCACTCTTTTTTCAGCTTCAGTAGTTGTAATTGTGGTACCTAGTTCCTCTCCAGTTGATGAGGAAGGGACTGCATTGTTTTCACTTGATTCCTTCACTTGACTCATCATGTCTGCCTTTCCGTTTGCCATATCAATGACTTCACTTGGAACTAGCAAGGGCTCTCCATCCTGATCACCCCTGTTGCTCTTCTCATAGGAAATTTAGGACTCATCAAAGATTACATATACACTCTCCTCTACGCAGTGAGTCCGCTTATTGTAGACCTTGTAGGCTTTACTTTGAGAAGAATAGCCCAAGAAAATTCCTTCATCTCTCTTGGGCTTCCTTCCATTTAGCAGCTCATAGGGAGTTTTGTTCAAGAGAGGCCTGATCATGTACCTGTTCACCAAGTAGTAGGCAGTGTTGACAGCTTTAGCCCAAAAGTTCTTCGCAATCTCACTATCGATCAACATTGTCCTTGCCATTTCTTTAAGGGTTCTATTCTTCCTTTCCACAACTCCATTTTGCTGTGGAGTTCTGGGAGTTGAGAAGTTATGGATAATGCCATTCTCGATGCAAAAATCATCAAACTTGGCATTGTCAAATTCTGTCCCATGATATGATCTTATACATGCTACTTTTGAATCCATCTTTACTTGAATTTTGTTCACAAAGGCTACAAAAACTTCAAAGGTCTCATCTTTTATTCTAAGGAACAGAGTCAAAGTGAATCTTGAATAGTCATCCACTATCACAAAAATATATCTTTTTCCTCCGCTGCTTTACACTGTTATAGGATCACATAGATCCATATGAAGAAGATCAAGTGGTTTTGAGGTGCTAACATCCTTTTTTGGCTTAATTGAAGATTTCACATGATTCCCTCGGGCGCAGGCATCACAAACTTTGTGCTTCATGAACTTTTATTTGGGAAGACCACGAACCAGGTCCTTCTGAACTAGCTTATTCAGTAGAGAAAAGCTTACATGCCCCAGTCTTCTGTGCCATAGCTCAGCATCATCATAAACTGCTTTCAAGCAACTCAAAATCACCACTTTGTAGAGACTCAAAGACAACAACGTAGATGTTCTTGTATCTTTTTGCCACCAGTACCACTTCACTTGTACTAGCTTAGTAACTGTGCATATCTTTGACAAGAACTCCAACTTGTTTCCTTTATCACATATTTGAGAAACACTCAAGAGACTGTACTTGAGGCCATTGGCATAGTGCACATTCTCAATTGAGTGAGTGAGTGATTTCCCAATCTTTCTAACTCTAAGAATGTATCCCTTTTTTCCATTGACAAAGGATACACTTCCTCCTTGCAGGGCTTTTAGTGAAAGAAAGTCCATGGTATTCCCAGTCATGTGCTTTGAGCATCCATTATCCATGAACCATTGTGGACTACTTCCTTTCACTGTTCCTTGCACAAGGAAATCATGGGTTAGATTTAGGAACCCAAGCAAGTTTATTTTTCTAAAGAGACTGAACTCTAGCTTGGCAATCTTCTTTGAAATGCCCATTGTTCCCACAGTGGGTACATAACCAATTATCGATTACAGTAACATACTTGCTATGAGGGTTGTAGGGAGTTCTCTCCCGTTAAAACCCTATTCCCTGCCTGTTTCCACCATTGTGAACATACATGGCAGTAATAGCATCTGAGGACTAGGTCCACTTAAGAGACTTTTCAAGATCATTTTTTACACTTTCCAAATCTGCTTGGAGTTGTCTAGTTTTCTCAGGTTCAGCACATAAACTAATTTTTGCAGCATTGAATTCATTTTCTAGCCTAATATATGCTTCACTAGCAACTCCTTTTCCTTTATTATTCTTCCCAGAACCACACTCTGCTTTGAGTTCCTCTATTGTTTCCCTCAAATCTATAATCACAACTAGGAGGTCATCTTACATTTTCTCTAAGGCATCAATTTTCTCCACTAAGTCATTCTTTTCTTTACTTAGATTTTCAATGGTTTATTTTAGGTCAACAACTACTACCATCAAGTCATCTCTTTCATGTTCTATACTAACAATTTTTTTAGTTAAACCCACCTTTTCATTCTCCATATCACTTATAGTTTCCTTCAGATCAACCACACATACTACCGAGTCATCTCTAGTTTGTTCAGCATCTCCTAACTCTATGGTCAAGGCATCCTTATCATCTGCAAGACTATGATAGGATCAATTAACACATTTGCTAATGACATGAGTTTCTTAGGAGAGTAGGATTTCAGATTTCTCTGAACATCCCTGAAGTTTACCTTATCATTGTCTGATTGAGCCATCAAAGCAAATATTGAATCATATTCATTTGCTTCACTTTAAACTGCCATCATAGAAGTATCACTTGTATCTGTTTCTTCTTCAGACTCACTGGAGGAATCTCCCCATGCTGTAAGAGCTTGCTTCACAACATTGTCAGCGCCGTTCTTTCTTTTGAAGTTTATGTTAGGAATTGGGTTCCTCTTTGCTTCTTTATCAAGGTTGTACTTGAAATGTTTTTGCTTCAGGATAGGGCAATACTTGATAAAATGTCCTGGATTTCCACATTTATGACAAAGGTTATAATTCTTTGGTCTGTTGGGACTGTCTCTCTTTGGTATCCCTCAGTTTCTTCTGACCATCTTCTAAAAACTTTTCGCTAAGTAAGCCATGTCACTTTCCTCCTCACTTGATTCATTACTTTTAGCTTTGAGTACCAGGTTCTTTTCCTTCTTAGGTTCTCTTCTTTCACTGTCCTTCTTCTTCTTCTTCTTCCTCATTTCGTAGGTTTTCAGATTTCCAACTAGCTCATTTATAGTCAGCTCCTGCAAATCTTTTGCTTCAGTGATGGCATTCACTTTACACTCCCATGAACTGGGCAGGACACTGAGAATTTTCCTCACGAGCTTGTTCCTAGGAATGATTTCACCAAGCGAGTGTAGCTCATTTATGATGGAAGTGAATCTTGTGTACATGTCTTGAATGTATTCATCATTCTTCATTCTGAAGAGTTCAAACTCGGTGGTGAGCATGTCAATATTAGATTGCTTTACTTGGGTGGTTCCCTCGTGATCTGTTTGCAAAGCTTCCCATATCTCCTTGGCAGATTGACAAATTGAGATCCTGTTGTATTCATCAGGTCCTATGCCACATACCAAAATTTTCTTGGCATGAAATTTTTTCTCAACAGCTTTCCTATCTGCGTCATTGTATTCTTTCCTAGTTTTTGGCATCGTCATTGGAGGGTCTCCAACCTTCTTTTTTGGGACATAAGGACCATCACAAAAAATATCCCACAACTCAGAATCTTCTGCCATGATAAAGTCATGCATTCTTGTCTTCCACCACTCATAGTATTGCCCATTAAACCTGGGTGGTCTATACATAGACTAACCTTCCTCAAAATTTGGTGGAGTATCCATGGGGATCCTTTTTGGGTGTTAATCTAATAGAAAGAACCCGCTCTCATACCAATTGATAGAATATATGAGTCCACCAAACAATATAGAGAGCAGGTCCTCTATAGGTTCCTACTGATTGTGCTAATGAAACAGTAAGTAAATGGAACAGAGAGTTTTTACGTGAAAAAAATCCTTGCTCAAGGGGATAAAAAACCACGATCTACACTGATAGGATTTCAACTTCACTATGAGCAACTTCAGACTACAACCTATGCAATCTAGGAATTAAACTCTTAATCACTCACTAACTTGTAATACACCTATTACAAGCCACTTTGAAATACACATACTACAAAGACTTTAACTCATGACTAACTCTAGTCACGACACAAACACTAAAGTTTTATGGTTTACAAGAGGTTCCTAAGTAACGCTTCTAGATAAGCAAATTAGGAATTACAATGAAGAACAATTATAAAGTTACAACTCAACTAAGGACATACAAGATATTTGTTGTAGGAACTGGTCCGTAGTAATGTTGTTCTTTGTTCTTGATGCACTTGAGAATTGAATGCTTGGAAGGCAAAAAAGTTGGAGTGCTTGAATGAGTTCTCAAGTGTTCAAGTGATGTTTTGTTATAATGCTCTTTGTTAATACAACATAGATGATATCACTTGAATGAAGTAATTACTTGGTTGGTCAAAGGGGGGTGACTGAGTATTGTGCAACACTATTTGCGTGTGCAGTGCAGGCAGTCACTGTCTAGCTGTAGACAGTTGACTTCATACTATTGTCAGGGAAACACAAGGGTATCAGGTCTCTGTGTTGATTCTTTGTCTTCTGAAGTCATAGCAACTCATATTAGCTAGAGTCTGTTGAGTTGATGTCACGATCCCAAATACCCCAGTCGTGATGGTGCCTATCACAATACTAGGCAAGCCAACCCAAACAATTAACCACAGTAAATTCTTTTTAATAAACCATTGTGCTAATACTGATTAAACTTCAAACTTGCAAGAGAAATATTTAATTCACTGAAATGTGCGGAAAGACAATATATCAACAAACCAAACATAGCCCAACCATATGGTATCACAAGTCTAGAGTCACTAAATATAACCAGTCTGACTGTCTAATACATGATAAGTCTAAAAATACAAAAAAAAGGATAGGAAGGAGGAAAGCAGGGTTGCGAACATTGTGCAACTACCTTGCAGTCTCCGATAAGCTCTAAAAATGCTGAGAACCCTCACTCTGCCACTCGGGCACCTGAATCTGCACACAAGGTGCAAAGAGTAATGTAAGTACGCCAACTCAGTAAGTAACTAAAGTAAATAAGGTCTGAGTGCAGTGACGAGCAGTTAAAAATCATATATAAGAGCATACAATAGAATATCAAGTCAAATTCAATAGTTTTAAAAGCCAGTTACTTCGTAAAAACTTCAGTTTCAATTAAAATACTTGAAATCATTTATTTAACAGTTTCAACAGAGACACACTATAAAAGAAGAGTGGAATCAACAACAATGTCATAAATGGGTCCCTCGGGCAAGGTATCACTCATAAATATAGCCTCTCAGTCACTCGTGACTCAGATCTCGTCACACAGTACTCACACTCAGCACTCTGGCTCAATAATATCTCATAATAGTAATAATCAGAATAATCGCTGCGGCGTGCAGCCCGATCCATAGTTTATAGTTGACTACGCTCACTGGGGGTGTACAGACTCTAGAAGGGCTCCTACAGCCCAAGCATCATATCGCTATGGCACGTAGCCCAATCCAATATATATATATATATATATATATATAGCTGTGCCGTGCAGCCCAATCCATATAAGTATCGCTGCGGCGTGCATCCCGATCCATAATATCTACATACGGCGTGAATATATATATATATATAGGTAGTCGGAGTCTGCCAAACCTCTCCAATTTGCGCTGCTCATCCTCTGGCCTAGCTGGAGTCACATAACCCAGAGCTTTTATCGGCTGGGCTGGTGGTGCCTCCGGTGTCTGCAACCCCTGAACAACCTGATCGGCTGTGTGGGGTAGGAGTCTGAGTGCCTCCCCCAGCCTGAGAAGTAGCTGCAGCCGTAGTAACTGAGACCGCCTGAGGCAAACCAGTGCACACTTATAGAATCTGAGCTAGAGCCTCCTGTAGGACCTGATCCTGAACCGGGGCTGTTGGTGGATCTACAGGTGCTACCCTAGCTGTTGTGTAGGCTACACTTTTGCCCCTACCATGGCCTCGACCACGTCCTCGGCCCCTAGTGTCCCCAACTGGTGGTCGTCCATCCTGACCGGTAGCACGTCTCCTCACCATATGTGAGAGAATAGAATAATAAAAGTTTAGTACTAGAATTAATAGATTCGCATGACAGGAATTCAAGAATGAGAAGTTTTTTCCTAAAGGTTCTGCAGCCTCCCAAGGATAAGTACAGACGTCTCCGTACCGATCTGCGAGACTCTACTAAACCGCCTATGTGAGACCTATGTAACCTAGGCTCTGATACCAACTTGTCACGACCCCAATACCCCGTTCGTGATGGCGCCTATCACAATACTAGGAAAGCCAACCCAAACAATTAACCACAATAAATTCTTTTTAATAAACCATTTTGCTAATACTAATTAAACTTCAAACTTGCAAGAGAAATATTTAATTCACTGAAATATATGGAAAGTCAATATATCAACAAACCAAACACAACCCAACCATCTGGTGTCACAAGTCTAGAGCCTCTAAATATAACCAATCTGACTGTCTAATACATGATAAGTCTAAAAATCCGGAAAACAAGGATAGGAAGGAGGAAAGCAGGGCTTCAAACGCCGTGAAGCTACCTTGAAGTCTCCAATAAGCTCTGAAAATGCTGAGAACCCTCACTCTACCACTCGGGCACCTGAATTTGCACACAAGGTACAGGGAGTAACGTGACTACGCCAATTCAGTAAGTAACTAAAGTAAATAAGATCTAAGTGTAGTGACGAGCAGTTAAAAAAATCATATATAAGAGCATACAATTGAATATCAAGTCAAATACAACAGTTTTAAAAGCCAGTTACTTTGTAAAAACTTCAGTTTCAATTGAAACACTTGAAATCATTTAATTAACAATTTTCAACAGAGGCTCCCTATAAAAGAAGAGTGAAATCAGCAATAATGTCATAAATGGGCCCCTCAGGCAAGGTATCACTCGTAAATATAGCCTCTCGATCACCCGTGACTCAAATCTCGTCACACAGTACTCACACGCAGCACTCTGGCTCAATAATATCTCATAATAGTAATAATCATAATAATTGTTGCGGAGTGTAGCCCGATTTATAGTTTATAGTCGACTATGCTCACTGGGGGTGTACAGACTCCGGAGGCGCTCCTACAACCCAATCGTCATATCACTGTGGCACGTAGCTCAATCCGATATGTATATATATGTGTGTGTGTGTGTGTATATATATATATATATATATATATATATATATATATATATATATATCGCTGCGGCCTGGCAGCCTGATCCATATAAGTATCGCTGCGACGTGCAGTCCGATCCATAATATCTACATACGGCGTGCAGTCCAACCCATAATATATATATATATATATATATAAAATCCTCATGATTAGGTACTCAATCTCTCTCAGTCATTAACCTCACAACCACTCAGGCATAACAGTGGAAATCAGGGTTACTCTGCCTAAACAGTTTTTCATATTTAAGAAGTAGAGTGATAAAAACTAGGTTTAAATAATAAACAGGTAAAACATGACCGAGGATATGCTTTAAAACAAATAGAGTGAGAAAAATAGTAAAAATGCCCCTAAGGGTCTCAACAGGTCGGCACAAGGCCCCAAACATGGCATACAACCCATAATATAGTGTCAATCTCTAAAATACATGAAATTATACGATTTCAAATCAAATACGTGGCTTAATAGTCGCTATGGGACGGACTAGGTCATGATCCCTACCGGTACACGCCCACCCGCTCGTCACCTAGCATATGCGTCACCTTATTCATCAAAACAATACAAAATACCGGTGTTTTATACTCTTAGTTCCAGATTTACAATGGTTACTTACCTCAAACCGGATGAAATACTAATCTGCGACTCCTTTGCCTCTCGCCTCGGCCTCAACTCGTGTCGAATCTATCCAAAATCAGAATCATAACATTAGAATAAGCTAAGGTAATGAAGCCCATGCAAAAATAATCAAATTATACCAAAAAATCCCGAAATTGGTCCGACCCGACCCGACCCCCAGGCCCATGTCTCGGAATCGCTAAAATTTACATCAATAGACTCCTTATCTCCCCATGAGTTCATATACATCAAAAGTATTGAAATCCGACTACAAATCACCCCTCAAACCCTTGCTCAAAGGTCTCCAATCTTAACCCTAGTTTTCCAATTTTTTTAACCCTTAATTTCCATTAATTTCCAAGCCAAATCAGTGAAATTACACCATAGAAATGAGTTTAGGTTCCAAAAACCTTACCTCTATGCAATCCCCTTGAAATCCCTCTTCAAATAGTTCCCCCTAGTTCAAACCCGGATGCAAATGGTGAAGAACAACTCAAAAATCGCGAAGGAATTCTTTTATACCTTTTGGCTCGATTTTTTCGCACCTGTGGCCCAGAATACGCTTCTGCACTATCGCATCTGCGATTTTCACTTAACATCCAAATTCCGCATCTGCGATTGTTTTCTCGCACCTTCGCTATCGCAGGTGCGCTTCCTTAGCCTCTTCTGCGGTTCTAGCTCCCCTTGGCCCATTCCTCTTTTGCGACTTGTTTTCCACATCTGCGAGGGTCGTACCTGCGCCCTCTCAACCACAGATGCGGTTATGACAGCAGATGCCATTTCCAATTCCAAACTTTCCATCAACCATCTGAAATCACCCCGAGGCCCTTGGGACCACAACCAAAAGCGCAAACAAGTCATATACTACCATCCAAACTTATACCAATCTTCAAAATACCTCAAACAACCAAAACATATTGGATTCAAGCCTAAGAAAAACTTTTAAATTCTGTTTTTGATAAATTTTTTTATCAAATCTTGCCCGAATGGCCTGACATTTTGCACACACATCCTAAATGACACAACGGACCTACTGTAACTCCTGTAATTCCATTCCGACCCTATATCAAAATCTCACCTATCAACCGGAAAACGCCAAAATTTTAATTTCGCCAATTCAAGCCTAAATCTACTACGGACCTCCAAAATACGTTCCGATCACACTCCTAAGTCCCAAATCACCTCCTGAGACTATACGAATCATTGGAATTTACATCTGAACCTTATTTCGCATAAGTTAACATCCGATTGACTTTTCTAACTTAAGCTTTCTCAAAAGAGACTAAGTGTCTCAAACCATTACCAAAACCTCTACGAACCTAAGCCAACCAACCCGATAATACATAATACAGCTGACCAAGACAATAAGAAGCGGAAATGGAGAAAACAGAGCGGTCACTCATGAAACAACCGGCCGGGTCATTACAGTTGAGTTGTGTACCAAGTGTGTCAGGTTCCTTATTTGGTTCTTTGACAGTAAGTTTGTTAGATCATCAAAATATAAAACTAAGATACTGTAAACCCATCATTCCCATTGTTTATCCAACATGCTTTACGTACTTTTTGCTCTTCCTCTCTAGCTCTTTATATTTTAGTGTGATTTGCATAAGTGTGTGCGTGCTTGTGGTGAATTTTGAGTGGGGTTTTTTGGGTTTGGTAAGAATAAAATTTTACAAACTGGGGGTTTACATGGTTCATGTCAATTAAGTATTTTGAGAATATGATTATGGAGTTAATTTTATTTTGCTACTTGTCCTTTTGACGATTTCTTGAATTCTTGAATGTTTTTGCTTCTTACCCTCAAAATAGTTGCATTAACATATATAGATTTACATTTGGCTCGGTAAACTATGTTCATCCTTGTATGAAGACAAATTCATTCAAATTTTAATATAAAAAGGCCAACATTACCACATTCAAAATTTTAATTTTCCTTTCAGCGAGTCTGAAGCTCATTTCATTAACTATAGTGTCGTTGCTAATTTATCAATAATATATCATTTATTTAGTGATTTTCATGACCATGTGTAATTATTTCTTGTTAAATTGCACTAGCCTTCACTCTTTGCTACCTTAGATGATGATCTTGAATATATGAAATCAAAGCTGGAATTCTGAGCTCAAGCTAGCTGTGACCTTTATTATTAAGCTGTGCAGTTAGAAGAGAGAAAGGAAGACAAGAAGAAATGCTTCAAGGAAAGAAATCAAAGATAGATGAGAGATCCTTTTTTTTATGTTTTGCTATGGAGCTTGAAAGGAGTAGTTTGTTATAAAGTAAGGGGAATGTAGGACTTTTTCACATCGGTAGTTTAAAGCCCCTTTATGGGATTTTTAAGTTCTTGTCCATTTTATATATTTATTCATGAGTACACACTATTAAGTGTATTTTGCAAATATTTGTAATATATACATACATATATACATATATACATACATATATATATATATATATATATATATATATATATATATATATATGTGTGTGTGTGTGTGTGTGTGTGTGTGTGTATACATATATGCTTGGACTTGGACTTGGGGCTTGGGCTGGGCCGGTTATTAAATTAATAATTTTATTTTTTATTTTTATAATAGAAAATCTGTTTTATTTGAATTAAAAATTCAAATAAACAAACACATCTGTTAATAAAATATAAAGTGTCTTTTCGGAAAATGCCTAAATTTTACTCTATAAATAAACACGAGTTTTCCAACAAAGAATTCAGAAAATCTGCAAGTATCAATTTGTGGCTTGTTGTATCCTAAAGAAGATTGTCTGTATTTTTCCCAAATCTGTATACGGGCAATAACTTCTAAGGAAAGTCGTTCTCATGCCTCAAGCCTTGTAAATATCATTCTTTTTTCAATTACTATTAATTTTCTAACAATCTTAAAGAAGTTATTCTGCTATGGAGAACATTCTTTCCACTGTTGAAAATCCAAAAGAGTTCATCAAACTCGATCATTTTGATGGATCAAACTTTACTCGCTGGAAGGACAAGATGATTTTCCTACTGACTGCTTTGAAGATTTTTTATGTTCTTGATCCACAATTGCCTGCTGTGCCAAATCCCACTGTAGAGGATTATGATGCAGTGAAAGCAACAAGGAAGAAATGGGAAGATGATGAACTGCTGTGTCGGGGACATATTCTGAATACATTAACAAATCGTCTCTATGATCTGTATCAAAATTTGAAGTCTCCAAGGGAAATCTGGATGGCATTGCAAAGTGCTTATGAAAATGAGAAACGAGGTATCGATAAATTTCTATCTTTAAAGTATTTCGAATTTAAAATGTTTGATACAAAGCCCATTATGGATCAGATTCATGAATTGCAAATCTTAGTTTCAAAACTAAGTGATCTTAAAGTTAAACTTCCTGATGTACTTCAAATCAGTGCTATACTCTGCCTTCTTCTTGCACTATAGAAAGAAAATCCTGCATTCTTCTGAGAAATTGACTGTGGAACATTTTCGAACCCACATTCAAATTGAAAATGAGACTCGAATTCGTGATACTTTTATGCAACCTTCAAGTTCCACAGTTAATAATGTTAGTCAGAATAATAACGGAGATGGAAACAAAAATCTAAAAGTTTCCAATAAGCCTCCATTTAAAAAGAGGAATTCTTTGAAATGTCATCATTGTGGAAGTAAAGGCCACAAGATTCATGATTGCAGGTTTAAGAAAGCAGGAATTAACTTTAACCATGAAAATTCTAGAAACTCAGGAAGGTCTGAGAAAGCAAAAACAAATATAGTTGAAAGTTCTTCACAAGGCTTGGTTGCAATGGTTTCTGTAGTACCATGTAATATGGTTACAAAATTAAACATGGCTGCTGCTGCTGCTGTTAAGAGTTAAGACTTGTGGTTGGATTCGGGTCACCGTTCATGTTTGTTATGAGAAGAATATGTTCATGACTTATTGTAACGACCCGTTTGATTATTTCATGAGTTATCCCCCATTTTTGCTTCTTATTGATTTGTTTATCGATTCTATGCATGATCGGGTTGGTTGGCTTGGGTTCGGAAAGGTTTTGGTAAGGTTTGAGACACTTAGTTTCTTTTAAGAAAGCTTAAGTTGAAAAAGTCAACCGTATGTTGACTTGTGTATTATAGGGCTCGGATGTGAATTCTGATGGTTTGGATAGCTTTGGGAGGTGATTTGGGACTTAGGAGTGTGATCAGAGTGTGTTTTGGAGGTCAGTAGTAGATTTAGGCTTGAATTGGCAAAGGCAGAATTTTGGCATTTTCCGGTTGATAGGTGAGATTTTGATATAAGGGTCGGAATAGAATTCCGGCGGTTACGGTAGGACCTTTATGTCATTTGGGATGTGTACGCAAAATTTCAGGTTATTCAGACATGGTTTGGTATACTTTTTGATCAAAAGCGGAATTCGGAAGATTTTGAGAACCTTAGGCTTGAATCCGATGTGTTTTGATTGATTTGATGTTATTTGAGGTGTTTTGAGGATTGTTATAAGTTTTGATGGTAGTATAAGACTTGTTTGTGCTTTTGGTTGACATTCCGGGGGCCTTGGGGTGATTTCGGATGGTTGACGGAAAGTTTGGAAGTTGGATATAGCAGCTGAAGCTAAGTCTGCTATCATAACTGCATCTGCGGCTAGGGGACTGTATGTGCGGGCCTACAAAAGCTTTGAGGGAGCCATAGATGCACCCAAGAGGAGGCTCATCTAGAACCGCAAAAGCGGTAAGGGGGAGCATACCTGCGATAGCGCAGGTGCGGGCAATGCATCGCAGATGCGATTTTGGCCACTTAAGTGGAAACCGCAGATGCGGTGTCTTGGACTGTAGAAGCGGTTCCGCATATGCGGTGGATGGACCGTAGGTGCGAAAAGCTTGGGTCAGAATATATATAATTTTTCCTTCACGATTTTCAGAGGTTTTCACTATTTTAAACACGATTTCTGGAGCTTTTGGGCGATTTTGAAGAGGGAATTCAAGAAGACTTCATTGAGGTAAGGTTTTGGATCATGGAAACTCGTTTCTATGATATTATTTCACGGATTAGAGATGTAATTATGGGGATTAAGGGTTTAAAAATTTGGGAAAACTAGGGCTTAGGAACTTAGGCCTTTAATTAAGGATTTGAAGGACCATTTGTGGTCGAATTTCAGAACTTTTGATATGTATGAACTCGTGGAGAGATAAGGAATCTAATGAGGTAAAATTTATCGAGTTCCAAGACGTGTTCTTGGGGGTTGGGTTTGGTTAATTTCGGGATTTGTATTATTTTTCGATTGTTTTTGAGTGGGATTTGTTCCCATAGCATATTTTGATAGTTATGTACTAATTTTGCCTTGATTTGGAGCATCCGGAGGCCGATTCGAGGGGCAAAGGCATTGCGAGCTAGAGTTTGGGCAGGGTTGAGGTGAGTAATTGTAACGCCCCGGCCGGTCGTTTTTGGAATTTATGCCCCGATCCCCCATTAACTGCTTTCCCTAAGTTCATTTCTGCTATTTTGGTTTGCCGGGATGTTCAGTATTAGGATTCGGAGTGTTTTGGGACAGTTAGTCCCTAAATGAGAGCTTAAGAGTTGAAAATGGTCCATATTTGGAACAATATGAAGACGACCTCGGAATGGGAATCCGATGGTTCCGTTAGCTCCGTTAGGTGATTTCGGGGCTAGGAGCATGCTCGGAATGTTATTTGGAGGTCCGTAGCTCATTTAGGCTTGAAATGCCGAAGTTTGAATTTTTGGAGTTTTCGGTCCGATAGAGAGTTTTTGATCCGAGGGTCAGATTTGAATTCTGGATTTTTCTGTAGCCCTGTCATGTCATTTGGGATGTGTGTGCAACGTTTCAGGTCATTCGGGCGAGGTATGGTTAGGTTTTTGATCGAAAGTGTGTTTGGTTGAAATTTAAAGTTCTTAGGCTTGAATCTTGGCTTAATTCGTGTTTCCGATGTTGTTTTAGGTGGTTTAAGGATTGGTAAAAGTTTGAATGATGTTATGGGATGTGTCCGTAGGTTTGGTTGAGGTCCCGGGGGCCTCGGGTGTGTTTCGGATGCTCAACGGAGCAATTTGAGGTTGAAGATTTCTGCAGAAAATTGCAGGTCAGATTTCCTTCTACGTGTTCGCGTAGAAGGAATCGCGTTCGCATCCCCCTCTATGCGTTCGCGTAGAGTAATCCTGGAAGATGTCGAATTTCTTTAATGTGTTCGCGATTGGCGACCCGCGATTGCGTAGCTTCACCTGTTTCTTCACTGCGTTCGCGTCATGGCTGTCGCGTTCGCGTAGGTCACTGAACCCAAGACTTCGCGTTCGCATCTGTCCCTTCGCAATCGCGAAGGGCATTTCTGATCCCTTGAAAATTCCTTCTTCGCGAACGCGTGCTGACTTACGCGTTCGCGATGCTTTAGACCCCTGGGCAGTATTTAATATTTCAAAAACGAGGTTTTGCCATTTTTACTAAAACTCAAGGTTTGGAGCTCGGATTTGGGAGCAATTTCAAGGGTTTTCCAAAGGTAAACACTGGATAACGATTCTCTACTCTCCTATGACTAAAACCTATTAATCTAATCGCAAATTCACCCTTTAATTTCGTGTTTTTGAACGGGAAGTGGGTAAACTTCTTAAACTTAATTATTGTGTTTTGAGAGGGCATTTAACCTCCGATTTGGGAGATTTTTATATGGTTAGACTCGTGAGAGTACGAGGGTTCTGAAAATGTGAAAATTATTCGATTATGAGACATTGGCTGGAGGGGCATTTTTGTCATTTTACCTACTTTTGCGCCCTAGCTTTAATTTTTATAGTGGAATCAGTTGTTTACAATATTATTTACGATATATAATTGAATTGAATAGATTTGGGCCATTTGGAGTCGGATACTTGTGGCAAGGGTATCGTTCCCTAGTTGATTTCGCACCGGTTCGAGGTAAGTGGCTTGCCTAACCTTGTGTGGGGGACTTCGTCCCTTAGGATGTGATAATTGGTAATTGAATGCCTTGTACGTGAGGTGACGAGCGCGTACTTGAGCTAATTGTTGAAACTCGGATTTTTACTTAAATACTTGATTTGGATTTTCTTTCATAATTGCTTTACTTTACTTGCTATTATATCCTGTGCTAGCGTAGGAGAGCATGTCTAATTGATCCAAGTTGCCTATGTATTTCAATTGTCTTAACTGTGGTTACGTGGAGCATGTTAGGCCAGTATTATTTGTTGCCTTGTATTGTTGCACTTCAAATTCTGAA
>MU719643.1:0-40916 GCA_026770625.1 Nicotiana glauca
TCTTCATTCATCCAATTAACCAACACTGGTATTTCACACGAGTCACAAATATTGTAACCAAAAGTTATTTATTTTAATTTTGGAATTCTTTTACTTGGGGTAAAAATCACGTGCTCACACACAGAATATGTCATTTCCTCTAGGAAGTGTGCAAATTAGTCACAGCCCTGTGTTCTCACTAATATAAGGAAGCTGATACATCTATATGCTGCTATGTCTGCGTACTTGAGATATTTTGTTTTGATTAGTATATTTTGTTTTGATTAGTTTTCCTGTGGCGTAATTGTGATTGAAATTTCATCCCTTTGCCTTGAATTTTATATTGGTTGTAGAGGTCAATGCTCTTCTCAGTTTGCTTAGCATCTTCTATAAAGAATTTGCTCTTACTTATAAATTGAGTATTGATTGTTTATCTTTGCCTAACTCTTGAACAGAACTGAACTAGGATCTCTTAAGTTAATTTTGAACATTTAGTTAATTTTGCCGATATGCTACTTGTAGAGATATTTTCTTTAGTACGTGCATCTGCTAATTTTTTTTATTATATATATATTTTTAAAAGGATAGGAACAAAGAACTTCAACAATGAAGAAATGTAGTTGCAGTAGAGCAGTTTACAAATATTGGAGTAGCTTGAAGTTTTTGGAGTATTTTAAAGAAATTTTATTCTTTTTATTGAGGACGTACAATGACAATGTTACTTTAGATTGTTTACACTTTTACCAATGAAAAGATTATATACAATTTTATTTCGTGAAATGTATTGTTACCACTATAAATAGGTTGTTTTATTATTGTTCGATTACTAGTGTGAATCTATTATACTTTTATATAATTATTTTTTAAAACAAGAAATTTTTATTATAGCGACTATTGTTGTCACAAAAATAATAGTATTGTAGCGATATTTCGCCGTCACAAAAAGATTAGTTTTGGTAACAATCCCCTGTTGCCACAAAAAGTAAGTGAATATTAGTGGCGATAAAAGTTGACACAAAAAGGCGAGGAATTTGGGGCGACTAATGTTTTCACGAAAGATAAACCTTTTGTTGCAACAATGATTCGCCACCAAAGAAGACTATTCAGTGGCGACTAACGTCTCTTGAAGGTGTATTTTGTGTCAATCTCAGTTAATATTGCCACTGAAAGCATATCTTTTATGTCAACCAATTTAGCCGCGACGATTGAGTATCAACCACTCACTATAGCCAACGACTATAGGCTCACCACTGATGATCTTCTGTGGCGACTTTTGCACTTTCAGTGGCGACTTTTGTCGCCACAATAGGCTTCTTTTCTTGTAATGTAAATCCTAACCTGTCGTGATAGAGCCTATAGATGGTACTAAGCAAGCCGATAATTTCCAAAATACTTCCAAATTTTAACAGGAAATAAATAAAGAAAATTTAAATAAGTAAGGTTTTCATAAACATGGGTAAAACCCAAAACTCAAGTGCAGAAAATAGCTCCCAATATTGGGGTGTCATTGAGCCCATGAGCATCTATACATAATAGAAATGAAACGACTATAACAGTTTGGATCCAAATACAAAGAAAGAAAAGATAAGGAAAGAGAAAGTAAGGTCTGTGAACGCCAGGCAGCTACCTCGCTATCTCCAACGATCAGCTACGAGAACTATCAACACCTTCCGCATCCAGTAACTCCTGGATCTGCACATAAAGTACATGGTGTAGAGTGAGTACAACTAACTCAGTAAGTAACAATAATAAATAAGGAACTGAAAGAGAGTGACAAGCTACACAGTTATAACTCATTTTCAATAGTCTCAACAAGAAAATAGACATGCTTCCCAAATCCGGCAAATTAAGTCAAATCAGTTTGTTTATGCTAAGCTAGAGTAAAATAGGATAAAAATATCTTTCAGAAGATTTCAAAACAGAGATATAGGCAACTATGTGCAACCACAATGAAATCATATAGAGCCTCTTAGGGCAACAATCATTCAGTCCTCCCATTCACTCCAACCTCACAATCACTCTTTCTTCACAGTCACTCATTCCTCACGATCACTCAACACTTGCACTTAGTTGGTACATGTGCTCACTGGGGGTGTGTACAGACTTCGAAGGGCTCCTACAGCCCAAGAGCTATATCAAGCCAATCATGGCATAAATCAATGAAACATGTTGCGCGCGTGCTGCCCGATCCCAGAAATATCCTCATAATCAGGCCCTCGACTTCACTCAGTCATCAATCTCTCCAGTCTCTCGGGCTCTCAGAAATCATAAAAATCAGCCCAAACAACAATGATATGATGTATCAACAAGAATAAAAGAGATTGAGATATGATATACGAATAAAAACTAAGGCTGAGTACAAATAGCATTTAGCAGGAAATTCAACATGTAACACGACCTCTGTAGGTCCCAACAGTACCAACACATAGCCTAAACATGGTTTTTAACATGCTTTACAGTCAAATTTCTATAAATTTTGGAGAGCATATAGCTAACAACAAGTTTATTCAACTTTACAGTTTTACCGAATGGGCCAAGTCACAATTCCCACGTTGTATGCCCACACGCCCATCACCTAGAATATGCGTCACCTCTAAAATAATTACATAACATAAAATTCGGGATTTTATACCTTCAGGACCAGATTTAGAACTGTTACTCAATACGAGAAAAACTCTACTCCAAAATGCTTTTGCCTCTTAAATCGGTCTCCAAATGTTTCAAAACTAGCCATAAGCAGTACAATACAATCAATATAGGCTAAAGGAATGAATTCCACAAGAAAAAAGATAAAATTTAACCAAAATACAAAATCGGCTCATACCCGACAAAAATCACAAAATCCAAAAGCCCATTCACTCACGAGTCTAACTATATCAAATTTATCAAAATCCGACACCAAACGGTTATTCAAATCCCCAAAATTCACTCTCTAAATCCCTAGCCTCAAACCTCCCAAATTTCACCTCCAAAAACACACCAACTAGGTGGAAAATCAGTAGGGAAACATTATTATTGAAGAAAAATAAACACAAGGAGCTTACCTCAATAATATTTTCAAAAACCCTCTTAAAAACCTCCAAATTCCGAGCTCAAAATGATGGAAATGGTGAAAAATCTCGGAACCCTCGTATTTATATGTTCTGCCCAGGCCTTCTGCACCCGCGGCCAAATTTCCTCTTATGCGGTGAGAATTTCGCTTATGCGGAATTCACTTATCCCTTAGCTGCCTCCGCTTCTGCGGCTCCTAGCCTGCATTTAAAACATGAATACCATACGGATTCTAGCCTAATGAACTTTGAAATTTTCAAATTCCACAAACGACGCCAAAACCTATTAAATCACGTCCGATTAACTTCAATTTTTGCCCACAAGTCATAACTGACACCGGTCAGACCAAGAAAGATTCGAATCTCTGTAGTAGAGGATAGTCTGAGCCAACTATGAACTGCCTATATCTTCTTCGGATCCACCTGAATACCCTCACTACACACCATGTGCCCAAAGAACACCATTGAATTGAGCCAAAACTCACACTTGGAGAACTTGCCATAAAGCTTCTCCTCCGTCAACCACTGCAACACAACCCTCAAATACCAGATATGCTCTTCCTGGATATGAGAGTACACCAGGATATCATCAATGAACAAATAACCAAGTTGAGATAAGGCCGAAACACATTGTTCATCAGATGCATGAACATTGCTGGGGCATTGGTCAGCCCAAAAAACATCACGAGGAACTTAAAATGACCATACCGGGTCCTAAAATCTGTCTTTAGAATATCCGAGTCCCAAATCTTTAACTGGTGATACCCAGACCTCAAATCAATCTTGGAGAACACCCTCTCTCCTTGAAGCTGGTCAAATAGATCGTCAATACGCGGCAAAGGATACTTGTTCTTGATTGTGACCTTGTTCAACTGCCTATAGCCAATGCACATTCTCATAGTACCTTCCTTCTTCTTCACAAACAGAACAGGTGCACCCCCAAGGTGACACACTAGGCCTAATAAACCACTTATCAAGGAGTTCCTCAAGCTCCTCCTTCAACTCTTTCAACTTAACCGGTGCCATATGTTACAGAGGAATAGAAATAGGTTGAGTGCTCAGCACCAAATCAATACCAAAGTCAATGTCTATGTCGTGCGGCATGCCCGGTAGGTCTACAGGAAACACATCCGAAAACTCTCGCACTACTGGATTAGAATCAATAGTAGGGGTATCAACACCAACATCCCTCACAAAAGCCAAATAAGATAGATAACCCTTCCCAACCATCCGTTGGGCCTTCAAGTGTGAAATCACTCTATTGGGAACATAGTCTAACGAATCTCTCCACTCAATCCGTAGCAACGCCGGCATCGCTAACATCACGATCTTAGCATGACAATCCAAAATATCATGAAATGGAGACAACCAATCCATACCCAAGATCACATCAAAATCAACTATATTAAGCAACAAGAAACCACTCTAGTCTTTAATCCCCCAATAGTCACTACACACGACCGGTACACACGATCTACAATAATAGTATCGCCCATCGGTGTAGATACATGAATAGATGAAGCTAAAGACTCAAGGGCATATCTAGATAATGAGCAAAATATGATGATATATATGAATATGCAGAACCAGGGTCAAATATTACAGAAGCATCTCGATGACATACTGAGACAATACCTGTGATCATCGTGTCTAAGGAAATAACATCAGGTTTGGCAGGGAGTTCATAGAAATGGACCTGGCCGCCACCTGATCGACCTCCCCCTCTAGGGCAACCCTTAGCTGATTGAGCTCCACCCCGAGGTGGCTGGGTGGGTGGTGAAGTAACTGGTGCTAAAGACACAACCTAACTCATCTACTGCGCTGGACCTCCTTAACGACGAGGACACTGCCTCCACACATGCCCAAACTCTCCGCACTCATAACAACTCCCTAGTGCTGGTGATGGGGGATTGAAAGGAGCCCCAAGCACCAGGATAACAGGCAGAAGGACCTGGCATAGATGAGCCCTAAACCGATGGAGCACAGGACGAACTGTAAGCTGGAAGGGCACCGAGAGATGAGTGACCCTGATGAGAACTGTGTGAACCATGGCCAGATGATGCACTACGGTGAACTGGCTGAGCCATTTGAGCATGCATGTACGGACTACCTCTACCGTGGTAGAACTGTGATGACCCAAAAGGTCATCACTCATTTTGAAAGTAAATTATGTGTTTCGAGGCTTTAAAAACCTCTTTTTGTCTCACCTCAACTTGTGTGCACAGTCCGGGCACATTTCCGGAAAGCTTTTATGTGAAATCTAAGTAAAATAAGAAAAGTGGCCTTTAAATTTTATTAAAGTTGATTTTGGTCAACATTATTAGTAAATGGACATGGACCAGTGATTTGGTTTGGACCAGTAAAATATGGGACTTGGGTGTATGCCCAGAATCGAACCGAGGTCCCAAGTTCGAGAAAAGAATTTTTAAAGAAAATTATTTGCTAGAAAATATAAAGGCTTTTAGAAATTAAATGATACACATTCTTGATGGTATCGGTCCTGTATTTATGTTCCGTAGCCCATTATAGGTTTAAAATAATAATTAGGTTGAATCTATGGATTTTGGTAAGAATCAGAGTTCGTTTGGTACAAATCGGACCTTTAGTTGAGAAAATGAGAATTTCATTGTTCTTGAATAATTTCATGAATTTGAGGTCTAATTCATAGTTGTTGATGTTATTTTGATGATTTAATCGCATGAGAAAGTTCGTATAATATTTATAGACTTACGTGCATGATTGGTTTGGAGCCCCGAGGGCTTGGGTGAGTTTTGGATAGGCCACAGAGTGAATTTGGACTTAGAAAAATTGTTGGTATGTTGCAGCTGTGTAGCAAGCCTCTGATCTCGCAATTGCGAGATCAAGCTTCGCAAATGCGTAGTTCACAGGCTTGGTAAATGTGACCCAGGTGTCGCAATTGCGAACCAAGCCTAGGCAGGCCATTCTCGCAAATGTGAAACAGCTAACAGTTTCAAATGCGACATATCCTTCGCAAATGCGAAGGTAGCAGATTTTTGAAGGGTTCTCTATTGCGAACCCCTGTTCGCAATTGCGATAACTGTACTTGCTATATGAGATTTCAGACGAGATTTTCTTCATTTTCCAACTCTCTTAAACCCTAAACCTCCTTAGGCAATTTTTCAAAGGCACAAACTTCTCCAAATCATTAGTAAGTAATTTCTAACTCATTTCTTTCAATTTAATCCATCGTTTTACATGATTTAATTTCAAAATCAAGGGTTTTTCATGGGAAATTGGTGATTTTGGGCAGAACTTAGGATTTTCAAATTTTGGGGATTTGACCTCGATTTGAGGTCCGATTTAAATTTTTTTTATATATTTGAGTTTGTGGGTGAATGGGTGATCGAGTTTTGGTTCGAACTTCAGGTTTTGACCAAGGGGGCCCGGGGTTGATTTTTGACTTTTTTGGGAAATCATTAGAAAACCTATTTTCATGCATTAGAATTGGTTCATTTAGCATTTATTGAGGCCTGATTGTGTTAGTGGCATTGAGGTAGTGTTTGATCTAATATTAGCTTGAGGGAATATGAGTTGTGGTCTTATTTGCTATATGTTAAGTGTTGAGTACGACGTATAAGTGTGGTGACGAGTATTTATACGTTGGTGTCAAGCATGCCCGTGAGTCTTATACCATGATTATTGTGACTCCGTTATGTATTGTCCATGCTTAATATGATGATTATAAATGTTGAACAAGGCTTATGAAAGTATTCTTGGTAATTGACCATTGTGGGAACGAGATGAGATATATTGTTGAGTCCTTTGTCAGGATGTTATTGTTTATGATATTGTTTCCCTTGCCGGGATGTTATTGTTTATGATATTATTTTGCTTACCGGGATGTTATCGTTTATGATATTGTTTCTCTTGCCGGGATGTTATCGCTTATGATATTGTTTCTCTTGCCGGGATGTTATTGCTTATGATATTGTTTCCCTTGCCGGGATGTTATTGCTTATGATATTGTTTCCCTTGCCGGGATGTTATTACTTATAATATTGTTTCCCTTGCCGGAATATTGTAGTCATATTATTGTTCCCTTTCCGGGATTTTTTTGTGATTGTTGTTGATTGGTATATTGGGATCAGGTTGCATACCACAATAATATTATATGGGATCAGGTTGCACGCCGCAACAAGGAGAAATAAGGGTGGACAGGTGGGGTTGGGTTGCACACCGCAACATCATTATATGATTGGGATCGGGTTGCATACCGCAACAATATTATATATGACTGGGATCGTTTGAACGCCGCAACAGTATGATATGATTGTATCGGGTTGTACGCCGCAACAGTATTATATGATTGGGATCGGGTTGCACGCCGTAACAAGAAAGAATAAAAGTGAATATTTATTCGTTATTGTTTTCCTTATTCTTGCTGATATGAAATTATGGTGTTCTTTATGTTTCTCTACTGAAATTTTGTTAGTAGTTGATATTCCCCGCAACATGTTCCCCTTTCCCATCTTTAACTACTAGTTTATGTTATCATTCTTTGCCGTTATGATTTAACTGCACAGGTTTATTTGGTAGTCTTGTTCTAGCATCATCACTACTTTGCCAAGGTTAAGCTCGATACTTACCATCACATCGGGTCAGTTGTGCTTATATTACACTCTACACTGTGTGCAGATCCCGGTACTAGAGCATTTGGACCAAAGTGAGGTTGTTGCCTTCAGTCCAGTGGGGACCCGAGGTAGTCCTGCAGATGTCTGCAGGCCTTAACGTCCCCTTCTATCGTATTTCCTTCTATTCTTACTTATTTCAGAGACAGACATGTATTTTTCTTTGTTCTAACACTATTTGTAGTATTCTTAGATAGTTCATGAGATTGTGACACCAGTTCTGGGTGGATTATTGTTATGGAATTATATTTGTATTAAGTTAAACTAATAAATTTTGTCTTCCACATTTTATTACGCTGTTGCTCATATGTTAACTCATAATTGTTAAACGGTTAAGGAAAAAGGGAAATAAAATCTGTAACACTCGGCTTGCCTAGCTTTTACGAGTAGGTGCCATCACGACTCCCAAGGGTAGAAAATCCGGTTCGTGACAAGAACTGACCTCCAGAAGGAACACAACTAAAACCACCTGATCCACAAGACCTCTTGGCCTCCCTTTCAACCCGCTCCTAGCTGCAGACCATCTCTATCTGCGGAGCAATGTCATCAACCTCATCGAAAGTAGCACTGGAAACCCTCTCTATAGTCATAAGAAACTGCATCTAAAATGTGAGGCCATTAATGACCCTCCTGATCCCCCTATCACTGGGAACCAGCCAAACTGCATGACAAGACAACTTAGAAAACCTCATGTTGTACTGCATCACAAGAATATCATCTTGATGTAACTGCTCAAACTGTCTACGTACCTCCTATCTACGAGACTGTGGCACGAACTTCTCCAAGAAGAGAACGGAGAACTGCTGCCATGTAAGTGGTGCTGCACCGACCAGCCTACGCCTCTCACAAGTCTCCCGCCAACTGAAGGCAACCCTAGAGAACTGAAAGTAGTGAAAGAGTGGAGACCTGCTGTACGGAGAATCTTCTAACACTTGTCCAAGAAACCATGGGCATCCTCCGACTCTGTATCACTGAAAGAGTGGAGATTGGAGTCTCCCAAACCTCTACAATCTCTGCTGCTCATCCTCAGACATAACAGGATCCTCATGGTCCTGAGCAGCTCCAACCGATTGCGCTGGTCATGCCCCTTATGTCTGGAGTCCCTACATCACCTGCTGGTGTGTGAGCGACGGGAGTTTGAGTACCTCTCCCGTCCTAAAAAGTGGCTGCTACGACCGGAACAGAGACCGCCTGAGCAAGGCTAGTGAACACGGTCAGAATCTAAGCTAAGGCCTCATGAAGTTTTGGAATCACAATGGACACGGGTGGTGCCTAAGAGGGCCCGACAGACTCCTCCACAACTGGGACATGCTCCTGGACTAGGGCAACTTGTGGATCTGCAGGTGTCGCCCTAGTTTCTGTACGAGCTGCACCTCTGCCCCTACCGCAACCTCGGCCTCTCGTGGCCTTGACTGGTGTTACTGGTGGTTGTCCACCCTGCCGAGTAGTGTGTGTCCTCACCATCTATGAGAGAATAGAACAACAAAAGTTTAGTTACCAGAATCAACAGATTCGCACAACAAGAATCCAAAAATGTGAAGGTTCCTAAGGGTTCGACAGCCTCTCGAAGATAAGTATAGAAGTCTCCGTACCGATCTGTAACTCTACTAAACCTGCTCATGACTCATGAGACCTATATAACCTAGGCTCTCATACCAACTTATCACGACCCAAATCCCAACCTATCGTGATGGAGCCTATTGATGGTACTAGGCAAGCCAGCAATTTCCAAAATACTTCCTAATTTTAATAGAAAAACAAATCAAAAAAATGTAAATAAGCAAGGTTTTCATAAACATGGGTGAAACTCAAAACACAAGTGCAGAAAATAGCTCCCAATATTGGGGTGTCACTGAGCCCATGATCATCTATATATAATCAGTCTAGAAATGAAATGACTATAATAGTTTGGATCCAAATACAATGAAAGAAACAATAAGGAAGGAGAAAACAAGGTATGCGAATGCCAAGAAGCTACCTCGATATCTCCAACGGTCAACTACGAGAACTATCAACACCCTCCGCGTCCAGAAACTCCTAGATCCGCACATGAAGTGCAGGGTGTAGCGTGAGTACAACCAACTCAGTAAGTAACATTAATAAATAAGGAACTAAAAGATAATGACAAGCTACACAGTTATAATTCATTTTCACCAGTCTCAACAAGAAAATAGATATGCTTCCCAAATCCGGCAAATTAAGTCAAATTAGTTTGTTTATGCCAAGCTGATAAAAACATCTTTCAGAAGATTTCAAAACAGTGATATAAGGCAACTATGTGTAACTACAATGAAATCATATACAGCCTCTAAGGGCAACAATCACTCGGTCCTCCCATTCACTGCAACCTCACAATCATTCATTCCTCACAATCACTCATTCCTCACAATCACTCGACACTTGGCACTAGTCACTAGGCACTCGTACTCAGTAGGTACCTACGCTCACTGGGGGTGTGTACAGGCCCTGGAGGGGCTCCTACAACCCAAGTGCTATATCAAGCCAATCATGGCATAAATTAATGAAACATGCTGCGGTGAGGAACCCGAGCCCATAAATATATTCACAATCAGGCCCTCGGCCTCACTCAGTCATCATCTCTCCAGTCTCTCAGACTCTCAAAACTCATAAAAATCTGCCCAAATAGCAATAATATGATGTATCAACAAGAATAATAGAGACTGAGATATGATATACGAATAAAAATTGAGACTGAGAACAAATAGCATTCAACAGACAATTCAACATGTAACACGGCCTCTGTTGGTCCCAACAGTACCAACACATAGCCAAAATATGGTTTCTAATATGCTTTACAGTCAAATTTCTATAACACATGGAGAGCATATAATTAAAAACAAGTTTATTCAACTTTAAAGTTTCTCAGAATGGACTAATTCACAATTCCCACAGTGCATGGCCACACGCTCATCACCTAGCATGTGCGTCACCTCCAAAATAATCACATAACGCAAACGGGATTTCATACCCTCAGGATTAGATTTAGAACTGTTACCTGCCTCAATCCGAGGAAAACTCTACTCCAAAATGCCTTTGCCTCTTAAATCGCTCTCCAAACGCCCCGAAACTAGCCACAAGCAGTACAATACAATCAATATAGGCTAAAGGAATGAATTCCACAAGAAAAATACGAAATTATAACTAAAATAAGAAATTGGCTCAAACCCGGCTCCTAGGCCCATGACTCGAAATCCAACAAAATCATAAAACCTAAAAGCCCGTTCACTCACGAGTCTAACCATACCAAATATATCAAAATCCATCACCAAATGGTTATTCGAATCCCCGAAAATTCACTCTCTAAATCCCTAGCCTCAAATTTTACCTCCAAAAACACACCAACTAGGTGGAAAATCAGTGGGAAAACGTCATAATTGCAGAAAAACGAACATAAGGAGCTTACCTCAATAATATTTTCAAAAACCTCCAAAATCCGAGCTCAAAACGATGGAAATGGTAAAAAATCTTGGAACCCTCGTATTTATATGTTTTGTCGAAGCCTTCCGCACCTGCTATCAATAATCCGCTTCTGCAGTGAGAATTTTGCTTTTGCGGTGAGAATTCCGCTTCTGCATAATTCACTTAGCCCTCAGCTACCTCCACTTCTGCGGTTCCTAGCCTGCATCTGCGCAATTGTGGGTACGGGAAAATAATCACACCTGCGAACTCTACTGATCTCTCTCACCTCCTCACCTGCGATCCACCTTAAGCTTTCCAACATAAGCTTTTAGTTAGGAGACTAAGATCGCAATTCACTCTGAAATCTCTCGGACCCGAACCAACCAACCCGGTAATTTATATAACAGTTGTAGAGCACAAAAGGAGCAAAAAATGGGAGAACGGGACTATAACTCTCAAAACGACCGGCCGGGTCGTTACAATAACCGACCAACTTCGATCGGCTCATAGGTCAAACATGGTCAAACTTTTGAATCACATTAAAATTTACTATCTAAATAATATAAATATAATTCATTAACACTTTATTTTGTAATACAAATATTAAATGCACTAACATATACTATAACAAGCTATATATAGTTAAAGTAGTACAACAAAGTGTACATATATATATATATATATATATATATGTATATATATATATATATATATATATATATATATATATATACAGAGAGAGAGAGAGAGAGAGAGAGAGAGAGAGAGAGAGGTATAACCGCATTTAAGAATGCGAAGCGCTAGGGCCACATGGTCGGGTTCTTTTGGGGATAGACTTGTGAAGAAGCAACAATCTAATTAGTATATATAATTGATCATCATCAAATATATCTATTTGTAAATTTATTCATCAACTTATTACTTACTTAGATGCATAAATGAATATTAAAAACAAAACGTGTCGACATATATCGATGAATATTAAAAACAAAACGTCTCAGACCTATATTGATTAATCTATGTCATGCATTATTAGCTGATGAATGAATGAAATATAGAAGAATACTAAACTCCCTTAGCATGTATGTATGTATCAAAAATTAAATAAACGAAAGAAGCCATTAGCATTAAGTAAGCGAGTTAATATAACAATCGATCAAACATATTTAAAATAGAATAATATTGGTTTACAAATTCATCGATTGATCAGGTTTTCGTACATAGTAATGTATGTGATTGATCATCAATTATAATATAATGTGTAAATTAATGTCTCATATACTTTATTATAACTTAGAAAATTAACTTAGATAGATGAATACAAAAGGTAAAACATCTTGACCGATATTTATTAATCTATGTAATTTGTAATCAGTTATAAAATGAATGAATATATAAGACGAAATGTGAAATTCGAATAAAATAAACGTCTCATATATATACCTTTTTTTTTTTTATCATAAGTGATTAACTATACATATGTGTGAATACAATATATGCTTATAATTTTTTAAATATAATTAGTTATGCTTACAATTTATAATTACTTATTAGTAAATATATATGTGAATAAAATATATGCTTATATTTTATAGGTTTTTTTAAATTTTATAATATTTTAAGAAATAATAACAAAAAATAATTAATTTAGGTTTTTTTTTAAATTACCGACTGAAGTCGGTCGGTTAACTATGGTCAAACACAGTCAATGGTCACTTATGTGTACCGACCGACTTTACCGACCAAAGTCGATCGATATATTTAATTTCAGGTTTCAATTACGGGTTTCCCCCTCATTTTTCTTCTTCCCCACTCCAATTTTTCTAACACTCACTCCTTCTCCCTCACACCCACAGCCCACTTTCCCCACATCTTCTTTTTCTCCCTCCTCATACACATCCCATTCCCCACTCCTCTGTGCCACCCTAGGTTTGAATTAACTTACATGTTTGTTGGTGAAAGTAGTGGATCGGTGGAGAATAAAAATCAAAATTATAGAATTTTTGATATAGTTGTGGATATTTTTGAGATGCGCTCCGAGGGTGAGCCCAATAAAAATGTTGAACAAACTCCTAATGATGATGCAAAATATTTTTATGAACAATTAGAGGAAACTAGTCGCCCACTACGTGAAGTAAGTCCGCATTCTGAGTTGTCTGTTGCGGTTAGAGTACTAAGTGTTGATACCCAATTTTTTCCTATGTATTTTATACCCAAAATGCATTCAAAATAGTATGTGTATGCATATATAATCATGCCCACGAGTTTTGGTATTTTTTCCAAAATTTTAAGAGTTTTAAAATTAATTTATTGTCTATTTTAACAGTGCAAAATCTAATAATTATCTCCAAAATTATCATTTTGGTGAATAATTTATTTTCATCCTCATATTTACACCAAAATATATTTAAGGTGATTTTTGCATATTTTTACAAATTTATTTGATATTTTTAGCTAAATTTGCATAAAATAACAATTATAGCCTATATTACGATTAATAGCATTTTATAATTATAAAATTATTATCAGTAATTTTAGATTAAGGTTTATATATTATTAACTAGTTCAACACTTTTAATTTATTTTTAAAATCATTTTAACTATTTTATGAAAATTAAAAGGGGAGAAATTGGCTATTTAACACATAGCCCATTATCATTTCAATTTTAGCCCAAAATTAAAAACCAATCCCACCCTAATTAAACGACCCAATTTCAAATTCTAACCCAAACCCACGACCCATTTTCAGACCCACCCGGCTCCTCTTTTAATCTTGGCCGATGATCATTTTGATCAACGACTATGATCTGTTCTTTCCTTTTTAATTCCCATGCCCCCTTAACCCTAATTCATTCCATTAGTTCTGCCACCTTTGAACTCTTATCACCTCCCAAATCCTCTCTATCCCTCTTCGAAACCCTAGTTAATTTCCACCTACTTCTGGCATGTTTCCACCGGAATCCATGGCACTCCTGACCATGGATAGCCTGTGGTCACTCTCTCACCATTGAATCGAAATTTGAAGGCCGGCTTCAATGGCCCCTTTAGATCTGTCTCAGATCTGCAAGATCTATGGCCTATCTGACCATTCTCCGGCGAGTTTGAGCAACATGAGTCTCTTCGACTCAGGTTCCGACTTTCCTCAAGACCTTCTCATTCCAGAGTCTTCTCTGCCATTTTTAAGCCTTCTAAGGTTCTATACGTGCTTATTTGTTTCACATCTGTGACATGCTTGGTCTTTATCTGATATTTCAAGGGTTTTTCCCCAAATTTCCTTTTCCAAAACTGTTCGAATTTGATTTTTAGTGTTTTTGGAAAACGTTTTTTGTAAATGTTTTCTGACTTTTGGTTCTCTCTTTATGTGTGTTTATGCTCGTATGTTTATTTTTATTATGCTCAAGTTTGTTCTCTTATTTCTTTTCTGATTATGCAAGACTTTCTTTTTCTGTTCTTTGCTCACATGTTAACTTGGTTTGTTGTTCCTCATTCTTTGCTATATGTGTTTAATTCTGTGCTCTTTGATTTTGTTTCACCATACAGAGTTTTGTCGATGTTCCTGCTAAGTATGTTCTTGCCTACTTTTGTTTTAAAACGCGTAACTTCTCTTTCTTCTACATTTGTTTATGTATGTGTGCCTCTAAATGACCTTGATGGCTCACCTCTGATTCTATTTGAAGCCCTAAAGATTTGGGGATCTTCTTTGATAAGTGATATTAGGGTTCCACTTTAGGGACCCTAGGTTTGCAGATTCATTATGACCCTGCAATCAAACTTGAATCCTTCTGTTTCTGAATCTGAAATTTTTAGTGTTAAACTCTTTTCTATGACTCTTTCTGTGATTCTATACCAACGTTTGAATTATTCTTTCCTTAATTACCTGAAGTTCTTTGTGATTAAAATTGGATCCGGGATCCTTTTGACTAATTTTCAAACTGATACCTTATTTTTACTTTATAAAGAACACTACTATTCCATCTTTCCTTAATTACTAACTATGTACTTGACCCTATTTGTGCACTACATGGTTTCCTTACCTTAATAAAGCCCTGGTAAAGTGATTTTCCTTCAATTAGCCGTTTGACCTAGACCCCCTAATTAAAGGAGTCTAGTTGTCTTAATTGATACTAATTGATTTGTTTCTATGTTTGTGCACTCTTTGCCTTTATTACTCATTTTCAAAATTATATAAGGACCTAGTCCTACCTCTTTCTATCATCAGTCAATTCTCACATAATCAGAAACACATGAAAATACACCACTCACACACTGAACTCACTTTTCGGGCAATACTGTTTTCTAATCCTGCTTTACTTGAGATCTTTTGGAACTGCTATTTGCAATTTGGCTTTCTCAAGGCTACTTTTACTTTCTTATTTTCTTTGAAACTGGTATGTCCTTTGTTTAAAAATTCTGCTTCACCCCCTATGTGTTTACTTTATAGCTTCAAGCTTCTTGTTTACTTTATTGCTTATATGCTGTAATTTGTGCTTCATATCTCCTTTCTTTGCTTCTGTTTCTATTATGAATTATCTACCCCTATTCCCTTCTATGTGCTGAGTTAAGCTCTTGGCCTGACAGTGTCCTAATTACTGTCTAGGCCTTGGCTTGATCCACAATGGATCCTAACTCTCAATGCTTGACTAGCAGGCTGGCCAGGGGTGTGCCAGCATCCCAATTGCTGGCATGACCACTAGCTTGCCCTGTCTCTCCCTGATTCCCTTCCCCTTTGTGCACTTACACCTATTCCTAGAATCTTAAGTTCTACCCCTCTCTTATGAGCCTTGCTTTGGGACCTTGAGTTCCCTCTGAACTTGGACATCTGAGAGCAGGCCTTTCCATACTGCACTACGTTCTTGATTCTTAAATATTTTGGGGGTGTAAGCACTGCCCGGAGTTCCTGTGAAACTCTTGGGAACTTTGACACACTCCAAATATGAGAAATTCTTTTGGAAATCTGATCCTGAAAGTTGGTTTATCTCATATTATTGGACTTTGAGTCTGAATTAGGCTGATTAGATGTAGATGTAACCGCTGATGTAATTTTACTTTCTTTCTAATTCATTCAGTCTGTAATAATTTTGTAATAACTATTGGGATGGATAGTGGAAAGGGATGGGGAATGAATGCATGTAAAGAATAGAATACATGCCTATAGGCACTTTTATAATTCTGCATTTTTGCGCTTAGATAACCTGCCTATAGGGTCTTTTATAGTTCTGTATTTTCGCGCTTAGAGAACATGCATATAGGGTCTTTATAATTCTGCACTTGAGCATCTAGAAAGCATGCCTATAAGTCTTTCTGTACTTCTTCATATATACGCCACTAGGCAAACAACTTTATGTTTAATAATAATCAATCCATTTAGAGATCATGTTTATAGGACTCGTGCAACTGTTAAAATTAATGATACATAGAGACCATGCCTATAGGACTAAATTAATTGAATTGGTTTCGTTTTGGAATCTAAAATCAGTCCAAAAATCTGTAGATCCCTTTCTAGAATCAGTAAAATTTTCCTTAAAATCAGTATACTTCTACATTGTTAGATATCCTGCCTATAAGTGTCACCTAGGCAAGCCAGTAGGTAATTGATTAACTGTATCAGTTTTTATAACTACATCTAGTCAAGGCTAATTCAGACTCCTCATCTGAAAAATATGTGATAACTCAACCTGTCCTACGCTTTGCTTAATTAAAGACCTAATCAGTATTTGTAAGCCATGCTAAATAATTTGCTACTTTGAATGAGGAGGCCTACTTGAGCCTTAATTGTTATGTGCTTCCCTTTTAGATGTTATTTGTTATTGCCTGTCGCGTAGCTTCTTATCCTTTTGAACTTCTGAAAAGCCCCCAACTCCCTCCTCTTTAGGATTAGTAGTCTCATTGCCTCTGAGACTGATAGGATTGGGGCGGGTAATAGCATGCGATAAGTAATGATACCATTACGCACTTTAATACCTTAACGGGGTGGGAAGGGTAGACATGGAGATGATGATCACGCAATAATACCATGTGTTTGATTGGCCATCAGTGTTGTGTGGATGATCCATGTATTTTACAAACCTAGGACCGCCTACCTTTATGTAATTATTTTAGATTGTCAATTTTCAGTTCTTTAAAAATTTTGCATCTTGTTTCAGTCATTAAAATTTCCCCTTTAATTTGTGCACAGCCATCTTATTCTAAAAAAAAATTCTGCTCACCCACTTCCGTGTCTGATTATTTATATTCATTTTTCTGCACTTAGACATTCTTTCAAATAACTAGGAAATCACCTAGTCCCTAATTTCAGCATGTTTAGTAACCATTATACATATCTACTTGAGGTCTTTATGTGAAATTGTCTTGTATGCTTGCTTACTTTAAAGTCACAATTGTAGCATGGCCGGGAACCACACTAGTAGATCTTGGGGGTGCCTAACACCTTCCCCCCGAGATAATTTCTAGCCCTTACCCAAATTCTAGTTTTCCAACTCAAACCCTTCTTAGTGTCCTAATGCACTTAATCATTAGGTGGCGACTCTTCAAACTCCAAACCCAATTCCCAAAAGGAAATGGGTTGTCCTCCCAAATGTCGTATACCTGATTTCGCCTTTAAAAGGAAAAAGAGGGCCTCGACAACATGGCAACTCCGCTGGGGACTTCTTTAGGCTTTTACCATTTCATGTTATTTGTGACTTTATTGCTTCTTTATTGCTTTTATTTAATGTCTTTACCTCTTCTACTTCGAAACTGACTTGGCTCTTTGTTTTCTTTCCTTTAATGCTTTTACCGATATCCTTCAATACTGTTGTAATTACCGCAATTGTTGTAATCATTATTTTTAGGAACGTGCAAATACATGACAACTTGTTTCATTCTTGTAATTGCATCTTCAACATCATATTCCACTCGTGCCAAACAAATACCATAGCAACGCTTATAATGAGTGGTTGCGCCCTTCCGATATTATCACCCCCTAAATTTGGCAAAGGCATATTTGCGGTAAAACAGTCGATCAGCGGTGCAGTCGACAGTTCCGTGCCTTTCCTCTTGAGTTGTCCGCTCATGGGTACCGGTCTAAAACCCCATAGAAACCCTTTCTATTTAAACTATGCATGCATCATGGTCAAAACCTAGCCGAGTCAGTTATGTTGTCCACATAATGACTCTTTAAGATAGCCTTGTCCAAAGTCCACTGGGTTTCCTTGGAACCCAAATGGACGCCACTATATTCGGTGAATTTATATAGAGAACTAAATGACGTTTATGCTAATTATTGGTTTAAATAGTCGAGTCCGGCGGGGGTAAGGGTCTAACACTTTGTTTTGCAGAAAATGAGGCACGAAGTCCCCAGATTCGGCATGGTAACCAACATTCACCCAAGGTTACTAAGCTGGTGGGAAGACCTTCACACTATTGATCAGACTCTCAACCGCAAATATTTGGGAAATTTGCCTTCTCTTTTGGAAATCCAACCCGACAACAAAATCATAGAGGCTGCGACTTTATTCTGGGATAGTGACAGATCCGTGTTTCGCTTCGGGGACCTTGAAATGACACCTTTGCTTGAAGAAATATGAGGGTTAGCTGGTATTTCTTGGGAGACTCCGGGTTTGCTTATGCCAGAAAATTGCAAGGGTAGGGGTTTCCTCAAGATGACGGGACTAAAGAAAAACCCAGACTTGACCTGTTTGAAGGACTCTTACATTCCTTTCGACTATCTGTACGAGAGGTACGGCCATAGCAAGTCCTACCACACTTACTCGGATGAATTTGCCCTCACCTCATTGGGGCATATCCACAGAAGAGTCTTCGTCTTTACGTTCTACTTTTTGGGGATGATAGTGTTTCCGATGAAGAAGGCTAGGATCCATACCAGACTAGCCATGGTAACCATAAATCTAATGGAAGGGATCAGCGGGTAGCCTTTTAGCATAGAACCTATGATTGTTGTTGAGATATACCGAGCCCTGGAAAACTGTCAACGAGGGGCCAATCAGTTTGAGGGTTGTAACTTACTACTCCAACTTTGGCTCATGGAGCACCTCCAAAAGGGTGAATATCGGCAAGAGATTTTGCGCAGAGACTCGGATGATCATATCACCTTCCATCAGCCAAGGCGAATGAACTATATGCCTAACATGTTTTCTCAACCAGAAGACGCTAAAAGGGTGGGTAGAATTGTTTGAAAATCTGAAGGAAGATAAATGTAGTGGATGTTCGAATGCTTCCCTACTGAAGAGTTCATCGTCTGATCTCGGGATGCACCATTTCTTATACTCATTGGTCTGAGAGGAACTTATCCCTATGTCCCTCTCTGAGTCATGAGACAGGCAGGGAGAAAGCAGGTCATACCAAAGGTCGACAAGATGAGTCACTTCAGGGTCGACTTCCAAGACGACGATAGCCCATAAAAGTGTCAAGATGAACACGTGTGGCACTGCAAAATCATCATGGGAAGGGATTCCATAGAACCAGACAGATACCATGCTGGTTATACCCCATACTATCCAAGTTTGTTGGAAGACGATCATGGTGGGTTGGGACAACCCGGGTCCGTCCGAGGTCATAGGGTCATCGACGAAAAGGCTGAATTACAGATTAAGTACAACCAATTGTGCAAGAGGATTCGAGAGTGCGAAAGCGAATATCAGGAAATTCAAGAAGCACATCAGAAGTTGATTGAAGAATGGAAATATATGGCTGTCAGCGCCAATAAGCGACTGCGGTATTTGGAGCGGGGTTTAGTAGAGTTGGAAAGGAAGTTCATCTAGAGGATCAAAAACTGCCAGAACGCTGAGGGAAACGTAGGAGGACATTTGGCTAGAGCTTATTTGCTGCTAGGACTGTGTGAGCTGGTGAAGCTGTTCGATGGAGCTAAAGATGTCGAGTCTAGGGAAGGTCCTTATGGGACCAAGTAGTTAGGAGTCTTTTCTTTTGCTTTAAAATGTAATAAGACCAATGGCCATTAGTGACATTTTTACTTTCTGCAATTTTAGTATCGTTTTGGGATTCGTCTTATTTTTATCAATAAAATGAGGCATTTAGCATTATACATTCTCCAAAATCAACTTGTCGCTAGGCCTACCTCGGGCACTACGAGACACCCAAATTAGGACACGATTTATATTCTTGCACTATGTGTTTAAATATTGCAACATTTTCTCATAACCCACACTAACTTGTTACCTTTTTGTTTTTAATTTTTTTATTCCCCTTCCTCAAAGGTTAGTTCGTACACTCTGGCATCATCATCCTACTCCATAAGATCCAAGGGCCCTCCACCTCCTCCTCCTCCGAGTCTTATCAGAAACAAGAACAAGGAAAAAATGGAAGACTTGAGCAACATCAGAAAGTAGAACTCGGTTGAAAGGGTAGAGACTTCTTAGGGAATTCAGGTTTCCAAGGAAAGTGCCTCCCAGCTTGAACAAAAGTTACTGAAATTTCAGGAAGAACTGGACCAAGTTCGAAATTTGGCAAGCTTGTCGTTTTCCCTCACTATCCCAGATGTCAACTTTCCTAACACTCAAAACCCCACACCTCCTCCAAAAATCCGGAAACCACAAAATAAACCCGCTCGCCATCACCACTGCAACACATGCCACACTTTAAGTAACACCCCATTGTTCATCCCTGAACCACTAAACTCCACAAATGACCATTCTTACCCTCATCACAACAACCCCATTTATGTGGAAATTGTGCCACATTCTACTCAACTTATTTCAAGCACACCTGAGTTTGATGACAAAGACTCTCTTATCAAGAACCTGGCCGCAGAACTCAAGAAGTTGACTAGCCGAGTCCAAGGTGTTGAAGGAAACAAAGGTATCGAGGGGCTGAATTATGAGGACCTTTGCATTCAGCCAGATGTCAAACTTCCAGAGGGGTACAAACCTCCCAAGTTTGAAATGTTTGATGGCACAGGGGATCCTAGAGTCCATTTGAGGACATACTGCGATAAGTTGGTCGGAGTCGGAAAGGATGAAAAGATCCGTATGAAGCTCTTTATGAGAAGTCTGAAAGGAGATGCTTTATCTTAGTACATTAACCAAGAACCCAAGAAGTGGACAAGTTGGGTAGGTATGGCGTCCAATTTCATGGACAGGTTTAGATTCAATACAGAGAATGCGCCAAATATATTCTACATCCAGAATTTGAAGAAGAAACCTACAGAGACGTTCCGCGAATATGCTACTCGTTGGAGATCAGAGGCTGCTAAGGTCAGGTCGGCCTTAGAAGAAGAACATATGAATAGGTTTTTCATCCAAGCTTAGGACCCACAATATTATGAGAGGTTGATGCTGATTGAGGGTCAGAAATTTTTCTGACATCATCAAGCTAGGGGAGAGAATCGAGAAAGGTATTAAAACTGGTATGGTCACCAACCTTGAAGCATTACAGGCTACCAATAAGGCTCTACAGTCTGTTGGCACATCCAAAAAAAGAGATGTGAGTGCCGTGATGGTTGCATAGAGAATAAAATCCCCAATAGAATACCAAACCTATCCATTACCCCCACTCACATATCAACCTACTCCAAACTACCAAATACCCCCGCCCTTTTACCAAGTTCCACCACCTACTTACCAATCATCTCCACCCCCTCACATATCAACCTACCTCACCAAGACACTCTCAACCCGCACCTGTCTACCAAGCCTACAACAATCAACCCTCTTACCATCAGTCACCTCCCACTCGCCAAAACTTTCCTAGACCTCGCCCTAACTTCGACCGCAGACCTCCCAAATAATACACTGCCATCACCGAACAATTCGACCAGCTGTATGAAAGGCTCAAAGCTGCTGGTTACATCACCACTATCCCTGCCATAACTGCAGAAAATCCTTCCCAATGGGTCAACCCGAATAAAACTTGTGCATACCATTCCGGCATGACGAGGCATACCATTGATGAGTGTCGCTCCTTGAAGGATAAGATCCAGGCTTTGATTGATAATAAGATCATCGTAGCAAAGGAGCATGCTCCTAATGTTCGCAACAACCCTCTGCCTACCACAAGGGTGGAGGCGTTCACATGATCGAGATAGAAGATGATTGGGACCCCCAAAGGGTCGATTGGATTAATTGTCGAAGGTGACGAGCCGAAGAAACCAACAGTCACACTTAATTCGATTGTTGTCCAGATCCAGCCTTCTAGGGATGCTGAAGTGAAGATGTCTATACCGCTTGAGTTCGAAGCACCTCCTTCTGCGAAGGTGCCCGGACCAATTGAGGTCGAGTTTGGATCCCCAAAAGCACCTGTGCCATTTGAAGTTGTTGTGTTACCTCCCAAAACAGGGGTACCCATTCATGTGGCTATGTCAACCATAGCACCATTCCATACGAAGGCCATTCCTTAGGATTACACCGCCGAGGCGAGAAGGAAAGGAAAAACCAAATCAGGAGAAGCAATTGCAGCACAGGGTATGACCAGAACCGGTAGGGTTTATACTCCAGAACATCTAGCTGAGTCCAGTAAGCAAGCCTCTGGACGACCGGCCGTCACTGAAACTGGGCTTGATGACCTCTGGAGGAAGATACAAGCAAAGGAGTACTCGGTCATCGATAAATTGAATAGGACGCCAGCCCAGATCTCCATCTTGACCCTGCTACAAAGCTCTGACGCACATAAAAATGCCTTATTAAAAGTGTTGAGCAAGGCATATGTGCCCAGCAACATAACTGGAGGAGAAATGGCGAACATGGTAGGGCAGGTATTGGAGAGTCACAAAATCACTTTCCACGAAGATAAGCTACCACCGGAAGGGCTAAGACACAACAAAGCATTGCACATCACTGTGCAATGTGAAGATTATTTCATCACGAGGATTCTGATTGATGGAGGGTCCACCCTCAATATTTGTCCATTGGTGACTCTCAGAACATTGGGAAAGATCCTGCATGAGATCAAGGATGGGGCTATCAGTGTCACAGCTTTTGATGGTTCCCAAAGGTCCACTATTGGGGAAATCAGTTTGTATCTGCAAATGGGACTGACTTGGTTAGACGGGGATTTTTAGGTGATAGACATCCCAGGATCTTACAACTTACTACTGGGGCGACCTTGGATTCACGTCGCTGGAGCTATAGCATCAACTCTGCACCACGCAATGAAGTTCGAGTGGAATCACAAAGTGGTGATTATTCATGGCGACGGTAGTAATCCCATATACAGTCGCCAGACCATCCCAGCGATCGGAAGAAGAAGGAAGATAGGCGGGGAAACCTACCATCACATTGAGCGAGTCAACGCCGTGGATAAGGATAAATGGTGGGATAAAAGATTGAAAGTATACTGAATTGGAGCGGATATGAACCTGGTAAGGGACTCGGTAAGAACCTCCAGGGAATCACCGAACCTATCAAGCTGAAGAAAAATGGTACCACTTTCGGTTTGGGATACAAATACACTTGGGAGGATTTCAACCACCGGTCGCCACCATGGCGCAGTCCCCACTATCTACTAGAACACCCGATACCTCACCTAGAGCAGAATTTCCATCCAATCGATGTCATATATGGGTCGAAAGAAGAGGAAGCGTTGGCGGCAATGAAGAATCTGTTCTTGGAAGACGACAATATGGACTATTATGTCATTTTCAAAGAGGAAGGGGAGGAAGGCCCTTCCATACAAGCCGTGAGCAGAGGAGCGCGCCTCAATAATTGGTCCATCAAAACCACCAGGGCCCGAAAAGCTTCGGGGTAGCAAGGCTGAACAAAGCACCATACATTATCTTTTACTTTTTTGCTAGTTGATTTTCTCTCCGTATTTTCTTTAAATTTCGTAAAGAGCTCCAATGTTCAAAACAATTATGGAATTTATCAAAGCATTTCAGTTTCTTATAAATCTCGCTCTTATTATTTTCTCTATCGTTTAATTTATTTACACAGCCTTACTATTACTTATTTTGATAAACCGACGATTGTGACTTACAACGAGACAACATAACAAACGAACATAGACTCAGAAGAGGATGATATACCAGAAGAGGTCATTAAAGAGTTTGAGAATTTTGAGAATAGGCCTAAGTCTAACTTGGACGAAACTGAGGTTATCAACTTGGGGGATACAAAGAATGTCAAGGAAATGCGCATCAGTGTTCACCTATCACCGTCAGAAAAGGAAGAGTACATGAAATTCCTAAGGGAATATGAGGACATATTCACCTAGTCGTATGATGATATGACTGGTCTCAGTACATCTATTGTATCTCATAAGTTGCCAACCGATCCGACATGTCCGCCGGTAAAGCAGAAGCTCAGGAAGTTCAAGCTAGACATGAGTTTGAAAATCAAGGAGGAAGTTACCAAACAAGTCAAAGCCAAGGTCCTCAGGGTAGTGGAGTATCCAACATAGTTAGCCAACATTGTTCCAGTACCGAAGAAGGACGGGAAGGTCAGAGTCTGTGTCGATTACCGAGACCTCAACCGGGCCAGTCCAAAAGATGACTTCCCCTTGCCAAACATACACATTCTAATTGACAAATGCGCCAAGAACAAGCTGCAGTCATTCGTTGATTGTTTTGCTGGGTATCATCAGATATGGATGGACGAAGAAGATGCGGAGAAAATAACTTTCATTATGCCGTTAAAGAATGCTGGGGCCACCTACATGAGGGCCATGGCTACTATTTTTCATGATATGATACACAAAGAGATCGAGGTGTATGCAGATGATGTCATCATCAAATCCAAGAAAGCCACTAACCACATGGAAGATCTGAGAAAGTTCTTCAACAGATAAGGTACAATCTGAAATTGAATCCCGCCAAATGTGTGTTCGGGGTTCCTGCTGGAAAACTACTTGGGTTCATCGTAAGTCGACGAGGAATAAAACTGGATCTATCAAAGGTTATGGCCATTCAAGAATTGCCATTGCCAAAGAACAAGAAAGAGGTTATGATTTTCTTGGGGAGACTCAACTACATCAGCTGGTTCATAGCTCAGTCCATTGTCATTTGTGAGCCAATCTTTAGGATGTTGAAGAAGGACGCCACCACCAAATAGACTGATGATTGTCAGAAAGCCTTCAACAGAATCAAGGAATACCTGTCAATGCTGCCAGTTCTGGCTCCGCCCGAACCGTGTAGACTGCTATTGCTCTACCTTACAGTATTAGATGGGGCATTCGGTTGTGTTTTGGGACAACATGATGAAATAGGGAGAAAAGAGCAAGCCATCTACTATCTCAGTAAGAAGTTCAACCCATACGAGGCCCGGTATTCTCTATTAGTGTGCACCTGTTCTGCTCTGACTTGGGTAGCTCAAAAGTTGAGGCATAATTTCTGTGCCTATATCACTTATCTGATATCGAGAATGGATCCGCTAAAGTATATCTTCCAAAAGCCCAAGCCCATGGGCAAGCTAGCCAAGTAGCAAAACCTGCTGAGTGAATTTGATATTGTTTACGTGACCCAGAAGGCAATTAAAGGACAAGCACTGGCAGATCATCTAGACGAAAATCCCGTGGACGGAGAATACGAGCCTCTAAAGATGTATTTTCCTGATGAATAGGTCTCTTTCATAGTGGAAGATATCGTAGAATCCTACGATGGCTGGAGAATGTTCTTCGATGGAGCAGCAAACTTCAAAAGAGTTGGCATAGGAGCAGTTCTAGTATCAGAAATAGGTCAGCATTATCCGGTGTCTGCCAAGCTCAGGTTCTCGTGCACTAACAACATGGCCGAGTACGAAGCCTGCATCTTAGGGCTCAAGCTGGCCATTGATATGAACATTCAGGAGTTACTAGTGATCGGGGATTCAGACTTGCTCATACATCAGGTCCGAGAAGAATGGGCATCCAAGAACTCCAAGATACTCCCTTATCTGTATCATGTACAGGAATTGAGAAAGAGGTTCACAAACAAGAATTCCAGCATATTCGCAGAGCCCAGAATGAGTTTTCCGATGCATTGGCTACCCTATCATCTATGATTCAACACCCAGATAAGAACTTCATTGATCCTATCCCGGTAAAAATCCATGACCAACCAGTTTACTGTGCTCATGGCAAGGACGAAGCAGATGGAAAGCCTTGGTTTCACGATATCAAGGAATATTTGGCGACAGAAGAATATCCAGAACTTGCAAACACTACTCAGAAGCGCACACTGCGATGGTTATCCAATCACTTCTTTCACAGCGGAGGAATCCTATATAGGAGGACTCCCAACTTGGGATTACTAAGGTGTGTCGAAGCAAAGGAAGCATCCAGGTTGTTGGAAGAGGTTCATGTAGGGACCTGTGGCCCACATATAAACGGTTTTGTCTTAGCCAAGAAAATACTCCAAGCTGGATATTTTTGGATGACTATGGAAACATACTACATCCAGTATGTCCGAAAATGCCATCGCTGTCAGATACATGCAGGTATGATAAAGGTGCCTCCTAATGAGCTTAATGCAACAAGTTCCCATGGCCGTTCGCCACTTGGGGAATGGATGACATCGGACCTATTGAGTCTGTCGCATCAAACGGACACAGGTTCATTCTAGTGGCAATTGATTATTTCACCAAATGGGTTAAAGCAGCATCATATAAAGCAGCGACCAAGAAAGTTGTGGCAGACTTTGTCCGCGACCGTATCATTTGTCGGTTCGGCATCCCAGAGTCAATCATTACTGATAATGGTTCCAATCTCAACAGTGACCTGATGAAAACAATGTGTGAAATAGTCAAAATCAACCATAAGAATTCTACCGCATATAGACCTCGGATGAACAGAGCTGTAGAAGCGGCCAACAAGAATATCAAGAAAATGATAGAAAAGCATAAGCAGTGGAAAGAGAAGCTATCATTTGCTTTATTGGGCTACCGCACCACAGTTCACATATTAACCGGAGCAACTCCATATATGTTAGTTTATGGTACAGAAGCAGTCAATCCCGCCGAGGTGGAGAGTCCCTCTTTGAGGATCATACAGGAAGCAGAACTTAACGACGCATAATGGGTAAAAAGCCGCTACGAGCAACTAGCTCAAATAGATGGGAAGAGAATGAATGCAGTTTGTCATGGTCAATTGTATTAGAACAGGATGTCTAGAGCCTTCAACAAAAGAGTCAAGCCGAGACAGTTTACACCAGGACAGCTAGTGTTGAAGAAAATTTTCCCGCATCAGGATGAAGCCAAGGGGAAGTTCTCTCCTAACTGGCAGGGCCCGTAGATGGTTCACCGGGTTCTAACAGGAGGAGACCTCATACTTGCAGAAATGGATGGAGAAGTCTGGCCAAAGCCAATTAATTCAGATACAGTCAAGCGTTACTATGTGTAATCATTATGATTTCTTTATGATGAAATTTGAACTACGCCTGACCTGATTCCCGTTTAAGAGGGGATACAGAGGCAGCCCTATGGGTTCGGTCACAATTCAATAAAATTTTCATTTCCCCAGCCGTTGGAAACTGGGGCAGAATTTTGAGGAGGACCCTCAAAATTTTGAAGTTGATTTTTAGCCAGTCATCGCACGCAGCCGTCAGAAGCACCATCCCGGTAAACTGGGGCAGAATTTTAAGGAGGACCCTCAAAATTCTGGAACGAGAGAGGTTGCAACGTCTTGAACCGCATCGCAGTCGTCTGTTCATCTAAAAGAAAATCATTTTAAATTATGTATTTACATTATATTTTTACTAAATCATGCATGGCTACGATCAAAATTGCTTTGTTTAGCGATGCTACCCCAATGAAAACAACACCGAGTAGGACAAGCGAAGTCCACGGGAAGACGAACTAACTTTCCCCTTTTTACAAAACTCACAAGTTTCTTTGGATGCAGGCGCCCAAGTCGCAAAATCATCAGATATTTACACACCCGTACTTTTCAGGAATACAACTCTCATAGCTATCAACTATCAGCTAAGAGATCTCATTACTATTCACCATCTGCATTTTCTCTACATTGCATAAGGCTACCTTTCTGCCTTCCGAGACTAAGCACTGTCTCCATCTGCATTTTCTCTGCATTGCATAAGGCTACCTTTCTGCCTTCCGAGACTAAGCATTGTCTCCATCCTGTATTTTTTCGCATTGCATAAGGCTACCATTCTGCCTTCCGAGGTTAAGCTCTACCTCCATCCTGCATTTCTCTGCATTGCATAAGGCTACCATTCTGCCTTCCGAGGTTAAGCTCTACCTCCATCTGCATGGCTGAAAGATCGCCAACTTTATTTAAATTCTACATGGCTGAAATATCGCCACTTTATCTCTCTGGCATGACTTAAATACAACCACCTTTTATTTACGTCTTGCAATCGGTTGAAATATCACCAAACTTTATTTAAATTCCACATCGGCTGAAATATCTCCAAACTTTATTTAAATTCCGCATCGGCTAAAATATCGTCAACTTTATGAATTCTGCATTGGCTGAAAGATCGCCACCTTCTGCATTTCACGGGCTGAAAGATCGCCAAATTGCCCGAAGGCGTCATTGTTCGGAGGCACCATTTGCATAGCCTAAGAATGCCATGACATGGTTTGAGGACACCATTTTATCTTTTGCACATCATTATTCAAAAGCATCATAGTTCGGAGGCATCATTATCATAGCCCGAGAACATCATCGCATGGCTTGCGAATCCTTTATCGTACGCTTCATGGCCCAGGACATCATGGTCCAAGGACGTCATCCTAATCGTCCAAAGACAACATTCATGGTCCAATGGGAACTTGCATCACGTTTAAATTTATGCACAATATATGTTCGTATTGTTTATTTGTAGGTACACCGGCTAGCAACAGCCGTCACAGCAGGAGCGATCCCGCTCCGGTTCCCGCAGTCTACTAGACTCTGACCATCTTTCCCAACCCGAACAGCGCGTCCGTCATTCAAAAATCTCCATCGGCATATTCTGTCGATGGACCCTGAACTACATATGGCCTGATTCTTGTAAGACCAGGGATATGTAGGCAGCTCAGGAACAAGAGCTCGGTCAAGATTCTTTGCAAATCGTTCATTCCGGTCAAACTTGGCCATCATATCTTTACCCGATAACTCCTTCATCCTTCTCGGATAAAGAGGGACAATTGTTGATACCCGATTTTCTCCCTGTGTATTTTATACCTAAAATGCCTTCAAAATAGCATGTGTATGCATATATAAGCATTCCCACGAGTTTTGGTATTTTTCCCAAAATTTTAAGAGTTTTAAAATTAATTTATTGTCTATTTTAACAATGCAAAATCCAATAATTATCCCCAAAATTATCATTTTGGTGAATAATTTATTTCCATCCTCATATTTACACCAAAATATATTTAAGGTGATTTTTGCATATTTTTACAAATTTATTTGATATTTTTAGCTAAATTTGCATAAAATTGCAATTATAGCTTATATTACGATGAATAGCATTTTATAATTATAAAATTATTCATCGTATTTTTAGATCAAGGTTTATATATTATTAACTATTTCAGCACTTTTAATCTATTTTTAAAATCATTTTAACTATTTTATAAAAATTAAAAGGGGAGAAATTGGATATTTAACACATAACCCATTATCATTTCAATTTTAGCCAAAAATTAAACCCAATCCCACCCTAATTAAAAGACCCAATTTCAAATTCTAACCCAAACCCACGACCCGTTTTCAGACCCGCCTGGCTCCTCTTTTAATCTTGGCCGATAATCATTTTCATCAACGACCATGATCCGTTCTTTCCTTTTTTTAATTCCCATACCCACTTAACCCTAATTCATTCCATCAGTTGTGCCACCTTTGAACTCCCATCACCTCCTAAATCCTCTCTAGCCCTCCCCGAAACCCTAGTTGATTTCCACCTACTTCTGGCATGTTTCCATCGGAATCCATGGCACTCCTGACCATGGATGGCCTGTGGCCACTCTCTCTCACCATTGAACTTAATTTATTCGAAGTTTGAAGGCCGACTTCAATGACCCCCTTAGATCTGTCTCAGATCTGCAAGATCTATGGCCTCTCCGGCCATTCTCCGGCGAGTTTGAGCAATATGAGTCTCTTCGACTCAGGATCCGAATTTCCTCAAGACCTTCTCAATCCAGGGTCTTCTCTGCCATTTTTAAGACTTCTAAGGTTCTATACGTGCTTATTTCTTTCAAATCTGTGACATGCTTGGTCTTTACCTGATCTTTCAAGGGTTTTTCCCAAATTTCCTTTTTCAAAACCGTTCGAATTCGATTTTTACGGTTTTTGGAAAACGTTTTCTGTAAATGTTTTCTGACTTTTGGTTCTCTCTTTATGTGTGTTTATGCTCGTATGTTTATTTTTTTTATGCTCAAGTTTGTTCTCTTATTTCTTTTCTGATTATGCAAGACTTCTTTTTCTGTTCTTTGCTCACATGTTAACTTGGTTTGTTATTCCTCACTCTTTGTTATATGTGTTTAATTCTATGCTCTTTTATTTTGTTTCACCATACTGAGTTTTGTTAATGTTCCTGCTAAGCATGTTCTTGCCTACTTTTGTTTTAAAACGCGTAACTTCTCTTTCTTCTACATTTGTTTATGTATGTGTGCCTCTCAATGACCTTGATGGCTCACCTCTGATTCTATTTGAAGCCCTAAAGATTTGGGGATCTTCTTTGATAAGTGATATTAGGGTTCCACTTTGGGGACCCTAGGTTTGCAGATTCATTATGAGCCTGCAATCAAACTTGAATCCTTCTATTTGTGAATCTGGAATTTTCAGCGTTAAACTCTTTTCTAGGACTCTTTTGTTTGATTTAGGTGCTTTATATATATAAAAACTACCCTTTAAAAAGGTTTCACCAACCAAGAATTGATTTTGAAATCCCTTAATCATGCTAGTGATTCATTACTGATTTCTTTCGATTGAACCCCTTTTTACCCTACTGGCTGTTTATTTTGATCCTTTTGTGATGTTTTCCTTAAATACTTGGTCTTGTGTATCTTTTCTGTGATTCTGTACCAACGTTTGAATTATTCTTTCCTTAATTACCTGAATTTCTTTACGATTACAATTGGATCCGGGATCCTTTTGACTAATTTTCAAACTGATACCTTATTTTTACTTTATAAAGAACACTACTACTCAATCTTTCCTAAATTACCAACTATGTACTTGACCCTATTTGTGCACTACATGGTTTCCTTACCTTAATAAAGCACTGGTAAACTGATTTTCCCTCAATTAGCCGTTTGACCTAGACCCCCTAATTAAAGGAGTCTAGTTGTCTTAATTGATACTAATTGATTGGTTTCTATATTTATGCACTCTTTGCCTGCCTTAATCATTTTCAAAACTATATAAGGACCTAGTCCTCCCTCTTTCTATCATCAGTCAATTCTCTCATAATCAGAAACACACGAAAATACACCACTCACACACTGAACTCACTTTTCGGGCAATACTATTTTCTAATCCTGCTTTACTTGAGATCTTTTGGAACTGCTGTTTTCAATTTGGCTTTTTCAAGGCTACTTTTTCTTACTTATTTTCTTTGAAACTGGTATGTCCTTTCTTTAAATATTCTGCTTCACCCCCTATGTGTTTTCTTTACAGCTTCAGGCTTCTTGTTTACTTTATTGCTTATATGCTGTAATTTGTGCTTCATATCTCCTTTCTTTGCTTCTGTTTCTGTTATGAATCCTCTACTCGTATTCCCTTCTCTGTGTTGAGTTAAGCTCTTGGCCTGACAGTATCCTAATTACTGTCCAGACCTTGGCTTGATCCACAATGGATCCTAACTCTCAATGCTTGACTAGCAGGCTAGTCAGGGGTGTGCCAGCATCCCAATTGCGGGCATAACCACTAGCTTGCCCTGTCTCTCCCTGATTCCCTTCCCCTTTGTGCACTTACACCTATTCCTAGAATCTTAAGTTCTACCCCACTCTTATGAGCCTTGCTTTGGGACCTTGAGTTTCCTCTGAACTTGGACATCTAAGAGCTGGCCTTTCCAAACTGCACTACGTTCTTGACTCTGAAATGTTTTGGGGTGTAAGCACTGCCCGGAGTTCGTGTGAGACTCTTGGGAACTTTGACACACTCCAAATATGAGAAAGTCTTTTGGAAATCTGATCCTGGAAGTTGGTTTATCTCATATTGTTGGACTTTTAGTCTGAATTAGGCTGATTAGATGTAGTTGTAACCGCTGATGTAATTTTACTTTCTTTCTGATTCATTCGGTATGTAATAATTTTGTAATAACTATTGGGATGGATAGTGGAAAGGGATGAGGAGTGAATGCATGTAAAGGGTAGAAGACATACCTATAGGCCCTTTTATAATTCTGCATTTTTGCGCTTAGATAACCTGCCTATAGGGTCTTTTATAGTTCTGCATTTTCGCGCTTAGAGAACATGCTTATAGGGTCTTTATAATTCTGCACTTCAACATCTAGAAAGCATGCCTATAAGTCTTTCTGTACTTCTGCATATATACGCCACTAGGCAAACAACTTTAGGCTTAATAATAATCAATCCATTTAGAGATCATGTCTATAGGACTCGTGCAACTGTTAAAATCAACGACATGTAGAGATCATGCCTATAGGACTAAATTAATTGAATTGGTTTCATTTTGGAATCTAAAATCAGTCCTAAAATATGTAGATCCCTTTCTAGAATCAGTAAATTTTTTCTTAAAATCAGTATACTCCTACATTGTTAGATATCCTTCCTATAAGTTTCACCTAGGCAAGCCAGTAGGTAATTGACTAACTGTATCAGATTTGATAACTACATCTAGTCAAGGCTAATTCAGACTCCTCATCTGAAAAATATGTGATAACTCAACCTGTCCTACGCTTTGCTCAATTAAAGACCTAATCAGTATTTGTAAGCCATGCTAAATAATATTCTACTTTGAATGAGGAGGCCTACTTGAGCCTTAATTGCTATGTGCTTCCCTTTTTGGTGCTATTTGTTATTGCCTGTCGCCTAGATTTTTATCCTTTTGAACTTCTGAAAAGCCCCCAACTCCCTCCTCTTTAGGATTAGTAGTCTCACTGCCTCCGAGACTGATAGGATTGGGGCGGGTAATAGCATGCGATAAGTAACGATACCTTTCCATGCTTTAATACCTTAACAAGGTGGGAAGGGTAGACATGGAGATGATGATCACGCGATAATACCATGCGTTTGATTGACTATCGGTGTTGTGTGGATGATCCGTGTATTTTACAAACCTAGGATCCCCCTACCTTTATGTAATTTTTTTAGATTGTCAATTTTCAGTTCTTTAAAAATTCTGCATCTTGTTTCAGTCATTAAAATTACCCTTTTAATTTGTGCACTGCCATCTTATTCTAAAAAAAAATTCTTCTCACCCACTTCCGTGTCTGATTATTTATATTCATTTTTTTGTACTTAGGAATTCTTTCAAATAAATAGGAAATCACCTAGTCCCTAATTTCAGCATGTTTAGTAACCATTATACATATCTACTTGAGGTCTTTATGTGAAATTGTCTCGTATGCTTACTTGATTTAAAGTCACAATTGTAGCATGGCCGGGAACCACACTAGTGGATCTTGGGGGGTGCCTAACACCTTCTCCCCGAGATAATTTCTAGCCCTTACCCAAACTTTGGTTTTCCAACTCAAACCCTTCTTAGTGTCCTAATACACTTAATCAATAGGTGGCGATTCTTCAAACTCCAAACCCAATTCCCAAAAGGAAATGGGTTGTCCGCCTAAATGTCGTAAACCCGATTTCGCCTTTAAAAGGAAAAAGGGGGCCTCGACACTAAGTATAAAATCTGATTTAAATATTTATCAAGAGGCCATGAACTATTTCATTGACCTTATGAGTGAACTAATTGAACCAAATATCAACTTACCTGGTGATTTTTATAAGGCAAAGAGATTGGTTTCTATGTTAGGACTTTTGTCGATAAGAATTGATTGTTGTGAAGATTGTTGCCTGTTATATTATAAAGATAATGCAAATTTAGAAAGCTGTATATTCTGTGAAAAGCCTCGTTTCAACAGACTTTCCAGTAGGAATATGGTTGTTATGAAGCCAATGCATTTTTTTCCTCTTATATGTAGGTTAAATAGGTTATATGCGTCGATGAGTTCTGCTCCTCATATGAGATGACACTTTGAAAATAGAAGACCATCTGGTTTTACGTGCCAACCTTTATATGGAGAAGCTTGGAAGCACTTTGATAGGACATATCCAGATTATGCTAGTGAACCAAGGAACATTCGGTTAGGTTTGTGCGCGTATGGCTTCACGCCTTTTTCTATATCTGCGATATCATATTCATGATGGCCTGTCTTTCTTACACCTTATAATTTACCACCTGAGTTGTGTATAACTAGTCCATATATATTTTTAAATTGTATTATCCCCGGTCCACGAAATATTAAAAGTTTTATTTATATGCATTTGCAACCTTTGATTGATGAGCTAAAACAATTGTGGTATGATGATGTTGAAACATAGCAGGCAGCCAAGCTAGAGATATTGATTATTAAGGTGAGTCAAAGAAATATTATAACTAGAATATACAGGTTGGCCATATAAGAAATTGATACTCTTTAGATGTAAGTGGTTTGACCCACATCCAACAAGAGGTACAAAAGTACACGACCAATACAACATAATTGAGGTTAATCATACGAGGGAGTATGATTGCTATGATCCTTTCATAATTGCACATAATGTTAGGCAAGTGTATTATGCTCCTTATCCATTACGGCAGAATACGTCTGATTGGTGGGTAGTAATCAAAATTAAGCCGTAGGTAGGGTGGAAGTCGAGAATGTGTTAGATATTGCATATCAAAATATCTCCAGTGTTCACCAAATAGGGACGATCAATTAGAAAATGATTTAGAACATCCTAAACACATATTTGAAGAAGTTGATATAAATGAAGTAACAATTGTAGAAAATAAAGACGAACAATCAACTGATGAAATTCAAACAAGTGAGGACGAGGAACAATACTTCGATGAGGATTAAAAAGTTGGGGTTTTAAAGCACTCTCTTGTTATAACTAATTTCTTATATGTTTCAATCTAAATATGTATTATATTATACAGATGGTAGGAAAGGGTCGAGGTAACAATGACCCTAGTAGTTCTCGAGGTCGAGAAAAGGCTAGGAAGGGAAAGAGGAGGGTAGAATCTAGAGATAATACTACTCCCTCATTTACACCCTCTTTAGAGATGCCTATGTCTTATCCTCCACCATATGGCTATACTGTGCTGCCATAGTATCACGACGCCTATACTTTCATCCAGACACCGGGTCTTCCATCACAGGGCCATAGGACTATACGTCCAACATACAGTCCAGCTGCATCACAGCCACATAGATCGCAGCCGTCAGCATCACATCCACGTGGATCGCAGCCATCTGCATCACATCCATGTGGATCGCAGCCATCTGCATCACATCCACGTGGATCGTAGCCATCTGCATCATATCCACGTGGATAACATCCCTACATATTACAGTCACATGGATCACAGCCATCCATATCACAGCCATATGGGTCACAACCATCTATATCACAGCCACATGGATCGCATCCAGCTATGTCACAGTCATAGGGATCTCAACCATCTTCATCATCGACTCCATCCATTTCAAGACTTCTCCAGCGAGACCGTAGCTCTGAGCCCCTATCTACGCCGTCTACACAGTCCTCTAATACACATGCTGAGGATGATGATTCAGAGGTAGTGTATTATGATCGCTATAGCAGGATCATCATAGTCCCTGAGGGTAACAGGTAAGAGTTATTTGTTATTTTTGTGTTTATTAGTTTATAATATTTTTACTAATATTCTCATGTATTTTTATTGTTAAATTGCAGGTTCATGCCGGTAAGAAAACTATGAAGATAATTGCCAATGCGATAAAAAGCTTTATGAAGGCCCATATGCGACTTGGAGTGATTTCCCATGCTCGCGGAAAGAGTAAATTTTCAACTAGTTTAAGGTATAAATGTTCTTTTAAGCAGTTTAATAATTTATATTTATGATGTTTCCATCTAATATTTAACTTTTGAAATGAAGAGTAACTGTGCATGGGAAGACCGCTATAGCGAGAAAGTGGCTGTAAAATTTCATCTTAAAGCCCGCAAGATATTGGAGGATCATTTCTCGGATGGTAGAAAGAAAAACAAGAGGACTGGCTAGTGTCTGCAACATTTATGGGATGATTTGTTAAGGCAATGACTGACCGAGCAATTCTTACAGAAGAGCGAAATAGGGAAGAAAGCTCGCTCATTCGAGAAAGGAGGCTCCTTGCACACTAGGGGGTGCTATCAACATCGGGACAATAAGAAGAAGATTGGTAATTACTTAAATTATTACTTCTTTACTATTCTAAGAATATCAATTCTATTTATTAAACAAATTAATTTATTTTCAAGAAAAGAAGTACGGGTGTCCAATGCACCATGATGAGTTGTTAAAGGAAACACATATTTTAAAGTAGAAGAAAGAGGAGGATGCAGATAGGTGGGTAGAGGACCGGGCAGAGACTACATATGTAAGCTTTTAATTTTCCTTAAGTGTTATAATTTAATTTTATAAGATTTTTTTATATACTAACTTAATTTAAAATAACGTAGGGTCGCTACCAAAGTAACGGCAAGGACTTCAATCATGGTCAGCCAGCTGGTGAATGGGGCGAACCAACCCAACCTTCAGACGAGAATGCTGAAAGAATATGGTTGGAGGTTGTTGGCGGTCCAAAAAAGAGGAAGGTATACGGTCTTCCTGAGAAAAAATTCCATTGCTACAGGTTTGGAATGCAATAGGGACTTCCTCACAGGGCGAGGCACTTAATAGGGAGAGCCTCTCAGTTATGCAGGAGATAGTGACAAGTCTTACATCCTAGCTAGAAGCGGCCAAGGAAAGAGAAAGGCTTAGAGATGCTCAATTCCTTGGTATGCAAGCTTAAATCAGAACTCTCCTTTCTACTGGAGCTTTTCCGTTACCCCGGTCTCGTGAGTCTTCGCCAGAGGCTCAACCTCCACGTGATCGTTCCTCCCTTCCTCCCTGTGATCGTTCTTCTTGTCCTCCCATCCTCTACAAGACCAGTCTCTATATGGTCTTGTTGATGAAAGTTCATTAGATGGTGGTGATGTGGTAGAAAATACCAAAATACCCCTTGACCAATACTTTGATATACTTTGAACTAGACTAATAGAAGTAGTTTTGAATTAGATTGAACAATTGTGAACTTGTTGTAATTACTTAGTTTTTGCTTGGTTTTAAATTGTGATGTATAATTGAACTTGATTACTTTTAAAGTATTACTTGGATATTTGGTTGGATTTGTGGTGAATTAGAGGTTGTTTGCGGTAAATTGGGGGTTATTTGATGTGAATTGGGTGTATTGGTATGCTGTTTTGATTTGGCAGGTGGTGTAGCTACCAAAACATACGTTTTCTACCAAAATTAATCCTAGAATACCGATCGACCTTGGTCAGTAACTAATAAAAAAAATTAATCGCAAAATACCGACAAATGTTGGTCGGTTAATGCACATGATTTGCTTTGAGTTTTATTTTAAAAACCAACACACTGTTTAATAACTATTTATTTAGTTTTTTAAAATAGTGTATTCATTGGTATACACACGCGCAAAATGCGTACACTAAGACTAGTATATATTATCTCTTATATCTACTAAATTTTGCTAAAAATCATTTTTAAATTTAATGATAATTTTATAACCGTGCTTCGCACAGAAAATTTCACATATATTAATATTTGTTACAAAACTTAGCTCAAAGTAATAATATAAAACAAAAATATAGACAACAATGTAGAGAGAAAGAGATAAGACAATCTATTTCTTCCATATATTCAAATGTATACAATGTGATGTCCAAACCATCTATTTATAGGATTACATTGAGGTATACAAAGGGATATCATAAATATGGTATTAACTATTGAGATCATGGGGAGGTTATGGAGGTGTAGGAGTTATAACTATAATGGTGAGAAGTAGTGGGAGTTATCTAGTTAATGGAGAAGAGTAGTGGGTGTAACTTCTTTAGGAGTTATAGACATCCACTACAAAATAATATTTCATAGCACTCCCCCTTGGATGTCTATAGATAATGTGCCTCGTTAAAACCTTACTAAGAAAAAATCTTGTGGGAAAAAATCTTAGTGAAGGAAAAAGAGTACACTTATCTTGTAATACACATTATTTACTGCCTCATTAAAAACCTTGCCAGAAAAAACCTAGTGGAATAAAATCTTAGCTAAGGAAAAAAAAGTACAACGCGTATTTGCCTCCCCCTGATGAAAACATCACTTTATTCTTCGGAGACGACGAATTCCAAGCTTATATAACAACTTCTATAATATTGAGATCCGCAATGTCTTGTGAAGAAGTTTGTCAAATTATCACTTAAACAAATTTGTTGAAGAACTTTAGTGAATGTGGTTTATTTTGTCTCCTTTGATAGTCCTTCTTTATTGGAATCTTCAGTATTATTGGAATCTTCTCTTCAAAGTCAAGTCACACGTCTGAAGATTCCAACATTATCTTCAGTATTATTGGAATCTTCTCTTCAAAGTCAAGTCACACGTCTGTTGTATGTTGAGCCCCTTGCTTTATCAGTTGCTTATCTTGGCATAACTTGAATAAGTATCAACAATTAACTGCCTTGTAAAATGATAATATGGCAGTACTCTCACATGCAAATAGAATGTTTGAAGAACGAACTTCAGGAAAATGCCTGCATTTGCATAACCAATAAAATCTTGGCAATATTTGTTAGAATAAACAAATCTACATCAAGTATTCCTTTTAAAATATAGTACTAATCATATTTCAATATCTCCATATAGTCTTTATACTTTCAGCTATTGGGACTATTCGTCAAACTTCATAATTTTCAGATGAAGTCAATTTTTATTGCATATTTTTCATTTGGCCAATCATATATCTGTCCAAATTCCATGACAGATTTGAGCTCAAGATCCTCGTTAATATTAATAATATTAAGCGCTACATTATATTAACAACATCATCGATGATCATTTTACGTCGGTTCCATCATATTTTAATAAAGACATAACTTATCGAGATCTTATTATTTTCAGGTACCTGAGCCTCTTCCATGAGGTCTTATAAAGGGTTATGTCATGTGGCTCTTATAAAGCACTTGCCTCCTTATTATGACCATCTTAAAAATTTGATCTTCTCCTTCTTCAAGGAGTTTTATCTTTGGAACCGATTAGTCTATTACGCTTAATCCGTCGCATAGACTATGTCCATCATAGACTTTATTTTATTTGGAGCATTAACAGCTGGAATATGACATTTAGCTTTGGGTAAGCAAATGTGCCTGACAATATTTTGAAAATGAATTATCACTTGAACTTCAAGTTCGCATTTTCTTGTACGAGGATCTAGATGTATTCATAATAATTTATTTCACCTATCACTTTTTCAGCTGCCCATTTTCTCCCTTTAATGTCGGGATCACCAATACATTTTCCAACCTTCTTTGGGAACCCATCTTTGTGCATTGTGGCAGTATAATTAAATCATATAGCACATCCATATTTCTAGATAGGAATATTTAGTTCCTGACCGTGAACCAATTGTGATGCGGAGAATTTATCATAACTTGTTGTCTAGATGCGTACAAGTGTTGTTGTATATTAAATAATACACTTCATACCAAATTTGTATTTGGGAGTTTTGTTCTCATAACCAATGGTTTAGCTATAATTGGAGGCATACAATTTCTGCTAAACCAACTTGAATTTAAACCAGCATTATTAAGATAAATTATCATAATATATATTTTGGAACTGTGCTCTAATAATTTGAGCAAACAACCTTGCAAAAGCCAAAATGCAAGTTGATAACAAACGCACATGTGACCATACAATAGATGTATCTATTAAAATCATATAATAGTAAACGGTCCACATGGCAAGTGACTGAGCCCATATATATATCACCTTATATTCGTTCTAGAAATCAAGGGATTCAGTCCCAACCTTAACTGGTATATCATGAGAATAAGCAGCACAAGAGAATTCTTGAAGAATATTCTATTTCTTCAATATATGCCAATGTGAATTCTCAATTAATTTTCGCATCAATAAATCGGGATGACCAACTGTCACGACCTGGATTTCCCACCATCGGGAGTCGTGATGGTGCCTACTGTTGGAGCTAGGCAAGCCAAACACATACACCTTTTTGAAGAACAACACAACAGTAATAACAATAATAAACCTTTAAATGAAAGCGGAAGTCTTTTATAACATAAGTAAATGAAAACCCAAAATGCGGAAGTTTAATATTCTACTACCCAAGACTGGAGTTACTATCTCATTGGACTACTAATGAATACTACAAACAAGTCTGAATAGAAAGAAATACACGGTGTCTGTCTCGATACAATGAAAACAAACAAAAGATATAGAAAAAGGGACTCCGGCCTGCGAACGCCAGCTAGGCTACCTCGTAGTCCCTGGGTTGAAGTCAGCTCCCACTCGACGTGCTACTGATGTGATCCAAAAACTGCTCCGGTACCGTGATCTGTGCAAAAAAGCACAGAAGTGTAGCATCAGCACGACCGACCCCATGTGCTGGTAAGTGCCTCGCATAACCCCGGCGAAGTAGTGACGAGGCTAGACAGGACTACCAAATCAACCTGTGCAGTTCAATATATATATATGCAATAGAAGGCAAGAAATACCGAAAACTAAACAGTTAACAGGGAAGGGAAACATGCTATGGGGGAGTACAATCCGGATATAAAAGTAATCAACTTAAATAAGAAACAGGGGCACAACAATAATTAACAGAGACAAGAAATCCAATAGTTGCACGGCATCAACCTTCGTGCTTTTACTCTCATCCTAACCCAAAGCAATCAAACAAAAT
>MDKF010813429.1:0-10363 GCA_026770625.1 Nicotiana glauca
CTGGGCGTAATACTCGGGTTTTATTTGCAACGTCCGCAAAATCCTATTTAGAGGATATACTTGGGCGTGATCAATGATACTCCCTCCAATTCACATAAGTGTCTAATTTACTTTTAGCACGCACATTAAGAAAATACTAAATACTATATAAAAATACCTATTATGACTAAACTATCCCTAATTAAACATTTAACGTGAGGAGTAAGAAAACTTTTTAGGGATATGTACATAAGGGTTATTTTGTAAAATCAACTTGAATTCTTTCTTGATTATATAACTAAACACTTATTTTGAACCAAAATAAAAAAGTAAATTGGATACTTATTGTGAACCGGAGGGAGTAATGAAATAAATGATTGGATACTTTAACACTCAATTTCGTTTTAAATAGAGAACGAAAGAAAGATAATATAGATTATTTAATTCGCTCTCTAATTTTTAATTTACTTATTCTAAGCTTGCACATTTGGCAATAGTAATCAATGTATATTATAATTCGTGTTGAGGTATGTGAGTTTCAAAGAATAAAAAACGAAAGGTATTTGTCCAGTTAATTAATTGTTGACCTAGATTCAACTGAATTAATTAATTGGGTAATATAATTACGGAATGAAACATGTGAAGAACCAGGAATGTTATGTATTCCATCGTTCTTGTAAGAAGAAAAGTATCAATGTGTATTCTTAATTGGTTCAGGACTTGTGCATGCGCGTTGTAATGCCACGTGGGTTCGAACCATGGACATTCAAGAATTTTGAAGGCCTAAAGTCAAACCTTATTAGGAGGCCTTAAACTTCAAAAAGAAATTTATATTAATTTGTTTCATGCTTTGTAATTGACATATGTATATTCGAGTAAATAACTAAAAAAATTCGTAACGCACTACTATGAAGTAAAAATATAAGAAAACAAGAAATTTCGAAACTAAAGAAAAAATATAGAAAGTTAGTATAATTATAGAACTTGATTCTAGAAGTTTTTAACTTGACATCAGAATAGAATTCTATTGTTTTACTTTGTTTGTTGTAATGCTTAAGAATATAAGAAATAATTATAAAAATAATAATATTAATTTAAATATCTTTTCTCTCTTGGATTTTTTGGAGAATAGACAACTTAGTAATTAGAGAAAGAAAAGAGAATGGAAATACAAGTATTATTATGAGAAAAAAAAGGAATATTAATATTAGAATGTAAATTAACTATTAGTCACCATAAATCACATTGGCAAAATAATCAATTTTTTTTCTATGATGATCTTATACCTTTTTTAATCATAAATATTTAAATTTTTTAAGAGGAAATTACCACATAATTAATATATTATTAATTTTAAAATGGGTCTCTCCTAAATGCGTTCGTGCGCCACAGGAATGGGCTCGCATGAATGGCCAATGCTCCGCAGAAGCGAGACCGCCTGGACTTCTCTTGTACGGCAGATGCGGAAGTCCATGGCTTAAGTGAAAGTTGCACCTATGATGGATTTTCCACAAATGCGGCTATTGGTCCACAAAAGCGGAACCACTGGCAGAAAAATGGAAGATCGAGGATTTGTTCCTATTTTTCATCATTTGAGTTAGAGACCTCGATTTTGGGCGATTTTGAGAGATTTCAAGGAGTTGATTGGGATAAGTGATTTTAACTCGGTTTGACTATTATACATGAATCCATTATTATTTTTATCATCTAATTAGTATTCTGAGTTGAAAAAATTGGTGAAATTTTTGAAAACTTCATAAACTATATTTTGAGGATTTGAAGGTTGATTTGAGGTCGCAATTGAATAATTTTAGTATGGTTGGACTCGTTATTGGATGAACGTTCGGATTTTGTAAGTTTGGCCAGGTCCGGAGACGCAGGGCTCAGGTAGACTTTTTTAGTTGACTTTTTAATTTTCTTTAAAAATTGCAACTTTATTATCCGGAATAATTTCCTATAATTTGCATTTATGGTATAAAGTTATTTTGGCTAGATTTGAGCCATTCTGAGTCAAATATTCGCGGAAAAGTCTTGCTAGTGGATTGAGTTAGTATTTTTGAGTTAAGTATCTTTCCTAACTTTGTGTGGGGAAATTACCCCTTAGGATTGGAGTTATTTTGTGTTAATTGTGGTACGTGAAAGCCGTGTATGTTAGGTGACGAGTGGGTACACGGGCTATATGTGGTAATCGATAGGTTTAGGCTATTTAGATTCTTTATATGCCTTTAATCGTATTGTCATAACATGTTATATCTTTTAATTTATCCTTACATGCTTTATTTGACAATATTAAATGCTTGTTGATAATCATTCCTCGAAGTTGTTATTTCTTGTTAATTATTTAACTGTTGGGCTAAAATATGATAGTTTTTTCGGGAAAATAATTTTTAAAACTAAATGTAAGGTTCCCGCGGTGATATAAGGAAAGATTGTGATTGTGAAATAAGATACGAGGCGGTAACTCGGACGTAATTCTTGTTGTTATCCTTCATTTACATCACTTTTGTTTGTCTGCATCGTTCATTGGTGTTTTCATTATGCATTCCTGCCTTGATGCCTTTATTGCCTTACTTTTGGTGTATCTTATCTTGTTGTATTTCTTCATTGTATAATTTCCTTTCATCTACTCAAATATTGTACAATACCTATTCGGTTTATTTTATCCTAGTAGTTTTCTTGACATTGACCTCGTCACTACTCTATCGAGATTATGATTGATACTTACTGGTTACCGTTGTGGTGTACTCATACTACGTTTTGCACATCTTTTTGTGAAGATCGAAGTACCTCATACTAAGCTAGGAACCAGTGAGTAGAGCTTCCAAACCAGAGACCTCAAGGTATACCTACCGGCATTCACAAGCCTCGGAGTCACCCTTTGTCCTTGTTTCAATTGTATACTCCTTATTTAGTCAGTGATGTATTAGAGATGTTTTATGTACACTCATGTACAACTTATGACTCAGTCTCACAGGATTTTGGGGAGTTATTGTTAGCTGTATCATAGAGTTCTTTTATGATAGCTGGTTGGTTTAAATTGAAGTTTTATTGTTATTTTTCGTTATATTTTCATGTATGTTAGATTTACATAGTCTTAGAGACCAGGTGTCATCACAATATCCTATGATGGGAGATTAGGGTTATAACAACACAAGTTGAAATTTTGCCTAGTTGATAAGCCATATGTCTCAACTCAATCATACCACAACTATTTTAGCTCATGAATCAAAGATTCACATATACATCAATCAAACTCTTTGGATTGCAGGGGACTAGAAATAACACAATTTAAAAAATATATAGACTAGTCATACACATTTCAGGCGAAAGATTATACGGCATAGTAAAGACTGACCAACATGATGTATTGCATAAAAAGAATATGGCATGAACCCATCAGCACACAAACCCAACCGAACATTCCTCAGTTCACTAGCAAAATCCGGATACATCCTATGAAAATGCTTCCAAGCTTCTTCGTCTAAAGGATGACACATAACACTTGGATGGTCTTCTATTTTCATAGTGTCATCTCCTACTATATATATATATATGATCTTAAAAATATGTATATTGTAGATAACAATAATATATAAATGTTTGACCATGTTTGACCACTTATACCGACCGATATCGGTCGAAAATTCATCAATTTCTTTTTTGAAAAATTATACTCCCACCATTCCAATTTAAGAAAAAATGAAAACTTTTAGAATTTGTTTTTCTAAAGAAGTAAAAAAAGGGGGCCTGAGTATTTGTGTGGTTATAAATGCTTCTCATTAAGGGTATAATTGGAAGTTAAGCTAAATTATTTTCAAATTTAGAAAGGGGTCATTCTTTTTAGAACGGACCAAAAAGAAAATAGGTTCACATAAACTAGTTATGGAAAAATAAAACACAACCTTTGTGGGGAAAAATTAATTCAGTATTCCGACCGATATCGATCGAAAATTAGGAGCTTATTTTTTTTTTTTAATATTTTTTCCGTGAGTGACCTGCTTTTGGTCAAATATTGACCATATTCTTACCCATTTCGATCGGAAATATGAATGTGTCAGATAATATAGTATTTCGATATTATGGGACCACATTTACTGATCGATGGTGGTCGGTATATTTAATTGAAATTGGTTATTCGACTTTTGCGACTAATTTACACTTTTTCTGACAGATTTCGGTTAGTTTTTCCTTTCGACTAATTTCGGTCGGTATGCTTTGAACAGTTTTTGACAGTTTTCTAGTAGTGTCATGTCACATTTACGACCACGTGTTTTCAACGTATTTTATTTTTACTCCATCCAATAAAACTTAGCCACATAAATTGAATTTGAAATTGAAGGTGTTTCTTGTTTTGGAACAAAGGGTGTGTTTGGTACGAAGGAAAATATTTTCCTGAAAAATGAGTAGTTTTATCACTTATTTTATGTTGTTTGGTTGGTAAGTGGAAAACATTTTCCGAAAAATATTTTCTGTTGTTTGGTTAGAGAGTAAAAAATAATTTTTCTAGGAAAATATATTTTAGGCAACTCTCCTCACCCCTCCGCATCCCTTCCCGAAGTCTTTAAAAATTGACACAATCTAAAGAAAATAATGTGATGCTTTACATTTTAACGCAAAAACCGCGTATTTTCGAACCTGTAAACTTACAAACACATAAACCTCCAAACTCATAATTTTGGAACTTATAAAATTTTGAGCATTTAAATCGATAAATAATAAAATTAAAAATTAAAAAATATATTTTAAATTTTGGGGGGTGGGGGGCTGAGGGAAAGGGCAGTAAAACGAAAAAAAACAAAAATTTAAAAAAAAATTGTGTGGGAGTAGGGGAGGGGGTGATGATGCAGAAAAATGAAAAAACAGAAATTTGAAATTTAAAAAAAAAAATTTAAGGTTAAAAAAATATTTTTTTGCAGTGGGGATGGAGGGGTAGTAGGGTGGATGGTAAGAGAAAAATTGAAATTTAAAAAAAAAAACCTTTTTTTGGAGAGGGGTGGGGTGGCTTGTTGAGGGCGAGAAATGTTGATAGCTTTTGAAAATGTTTTCCTTTCTTTTGATAACGAAAACATTTTCCTCCAATTGGAGAAAAATAAATTAATAAGGAAAATATTTTTTTAAAATATTTAAGCTAATCAAATATAAAAAAATTAAAAAATATTTTTCAAAAAATATTTCCGTACCAAACACACCCAAAATATTCAAATAAACAACATCCAGCTTCTCATCTAAAATGCTCTTCTTTCTCTCCTCGTTGCAGGAAGTAACACCAACGAAATGTTTGAGCCTATCGCATGAATTTGTCGTGTTCCGATGCATCTGATTGAGCCGACAATTCTAAAACGAGATTTAATGAGAACAAAGTGTTAGAGTGCGCGCAGTGTGGTGACCCAACATTTAACTTTGCAGCATTGCCTCAACCCTCACCCAATCAATGTCTACAGTATTTATTAATTGTTGCTTTTTTATATCATATTTTAAAACTTTTTCTGCTTACTTCTTCAAAAATGAATAAAGTCTCTCACTTGGCTGCATAGTGCAAAAAAGACATTTTCTAAAATTCAAAATTGTAAATCATGAAAGCCTAAAATAGGTTAATTGATTTTGTGAACTCATCTCTTTTTTTACACTTGGAGATTTGCTTTTACATATGAGAAAATTGTCTAGTGATAAAAAAATAATATTTTCTTAAATTCTAACATTGTAAAAAGTTATGAAGGCCTAAAACCGGTGCATGGGTCAAATGGTTTTGTTGCCCTTTACAAACTTACTTTTAGTTGTATGACCTATATTTTTTTTACACATAGGAGATTTTCTTTTACACATAAAAAATTTAAAAAATAAATTTTCTTAAATTCAATATTTATAAAAAGCCACGAAGGCCTAAAACCCACAGTGCACTTAGACACTTTCTGATTCTGTGTACAACCTTATCCACTAAGCCAAAGGGCAAAGGCTCACCTTCGCATATTCTGACGCCAACCTGTCCCTTAATTTAAGTTAAAGAGGTCACCTTCGTCATTTAAATTCACACAAAATGTTGCCACCTTATTTCATTTCACTGATTCAGAGAGAACCGAGACAATTATTATAGCTTTATAGAAAAGCTTACTTATTATAGTACTACTGCTTACTCATCCCTGTCCCCCTTCTGGAAGTCCAAAGAAGAACAAGTTGTTCAAATACCCACTTCATCAACTATATTTAAATATACATATTTACGAGCCGAAAATAAAATGTGATTTGATTATTACTTTGTGTTTTAATCGACGAGTGCGTTTATGCATATAATTCAAGTCGAGGGCAATTAAAGTTGTTGTGGTAAAGTGAAAACTTGTTCACGGGTTTGGAGCTCATCACTTAGCGCTACTCACCTTTTCTTTTCTTCTTCAAAATCCTGTGGTTCATCCTTTTCCATGTGGATTCTCCTGTCTGATCTTTTGTTTTTAGTAGTTGCTTTTTTTTTTGTGGTTAATTCTTTGTCATAATGATTTTTTATCAGGTAGCGGATGATATATAATGTCAATATGAGGTTCGGTTGAAGGAGAGTTGTAGAGAAAGATAAGTTATGGATCGGACGGCGCTAACAGTGGGACCAGGGATGGACGTACCGATCATGCACGATAGTGATAGATACGAGCTAGTTCGAGACATCGGTTCGGGGAATTTCGGAGTAGCAAGGCTTATGAGAGATAGGCAGACTAATGAGCTTGTTGCTGTTAAGTATATAGAGCGAGGTGCTAAGGTTAGTGTTACACTTGAAATTCGTTTCATTGTGCAGCTTGTCACTTTCTTCAGTGCTGAAATTTTGGTTAAATATGTAATTACATGTTTTTGTTTTATTAATGCAACAAAACTGTTTGATTCTACACCAAGTTTAGCAAAAATAAGACTTTTGGTTTTCAATATGTCATGTCATTCGTATCAGAACATGTTAATATTCCAGGTAAAACATTCGAATGTTAAAGTTAAATGGAGTAGTTTTTACTTTTTAGGAATAAAAAGGTGCCAATTTTTTCAAAACATGAAAATATGTCATAAAGAATGTAGAGGATTGGGGTGAGAAGCAGAAAGAATGAACTCTGCCCACTCTAGGTTTAGGAATGTGACACTCCCTGCTACAGTTGTTGCAGAAAACTGATAGGTTAGACGAACCACTCCCTCAATCCTATTTTATATGACAAATTGGATCGCACATGGAACATAAAATTTTAGTTTGATCTATGTTATGTTAGTGTTAGTGGAAGAAAACATTAAAGTATTGGTTAAAAAGTTTGCAGAGTTAACATTGAATTTTGAATTCTTGAATGATTTGAAAGTCAAATAGAATTAAACTATATTGTTTGTAGTTAGTCTCTTAGAGGGCTTTATCGTTAGTCTATTTTTTGTAGCATTGTCTTGAACAATGGCACTTTGGTCTCTTGTTGGGAACTCTGTTTATGGGAATTTTATTGGCCATTTACCTTTTACCAGTTCATCTAACTTATTTGTTTGTGTATTATCCATGAATACTGCAGATTGATGAAAATGTCCAGAGAGAAATCATCAACCACAGATCATTGAGGCACCCTAACATAGTCAGATTCAAGGAGGTACTTTTGAAAATCCATTTTTGTTAACTTTTAAGGTTCTGTAAACTTGATAGTTGATGCTAATGAATGAAAATTTGGTCCAGGTCATACTGACCCCAACTCATTTGGCTATAGTCATGGAATATGCATCAGGTGGAGAGCTGTTTGAGCGAATATGCAATGCAGGCCGGTTCAGTGAGGATGAGGTTTATATCTTGCTATGCGATTTTGCTTGTTACTATGTCCTGCATACATTTATTATCTTTTAGCTACTTTTTGCTACAGGCACGTTTTTTCTTTCAACAACTCGTATCAGGGGTCAGCTATTGTCATGCCATGGTACTTACTGCCACCTTTCTCTGCCTTTTTAATGAAAAGGAAGAATCTATGCAGTTTATGGAAAAGATCCTGATTGCAATTATTTTCTTTTTTGAAGCAAGTTTGCCACCGAGACTTGAAATTGGAGAACACATTACTGGACGGAAGCCCGGCACCAAGGCTAAAGATTTGTGATTTTGGATATTCAAAGGTATCGAGTGTTTTCTCTCTACTCTTTTCCTATACCAACTACGTACTGAGCTCATCTTAGAAAGCATACTCTCCGACTGTTGCACCTATTTCAGTTGAATTTCTGGTTGATGTCTGATTTTGTGCTGCCCAAATTTTCTCATGGATGAGATTTTGTTGTATCTCAAACCCTTGAAGTAGTTGAACTTCTTTTTCCTTGTTCTTTCTTCATGCATCCTTCATACCTTGTTGAGCATCCTTTTGACTGTTGTTGCTCGCAGTCCTCAGTGTTGCATTCGCAGCCAAAGTCAACTGTCGGCACACCTGCATATATTGCTCCTGAGGTTTTACTCAAGAAAGAGTATGATGGGAAGGTAACTCTTTTACCATTTTAGTCTTTCTTTTCTTTTGGTAGGTAGTAAAGTTCGAAATTTCATTGAATCAGGCACCAGAGTGCTCAAAGTTGTTGCAATACTTGCATGATTTTCAAAGTTAATATGAATGTTATCCTTTTAGACAAAGATAGAACAGTCACAATCTACCAATACATAAGGCTTGCTTTTTCTATTCACGTCTATGAGCGTGGACACCTCATATCCGGAAGTTTCTTCCTTGCTACATGTTATTGCCTCCATGGTACAAAGAATTCCTTGATGGAAGACGTCATCATCCAGAAAATCCCCTGTTTTAATGATAAAGGACCACAAGTATAGACCTGTTCATGAAGCAACACAATATGATGAACTATCTCGTCTGAAACTAAAAACCATTCGCATATCTAAGTGCCCATTATTTTCATATGATATCTAGTCGAGTGATACTTTCAGGCTGCTTCCAATGCATAAAAAGTATCTTCATTTCCGTGATTATTTAGAGCTGCATAAAATAGATGTAGCAGATCATTGAGTAGTAGTGTTCCACATCAAACTATCGTGATCTCTGAAGCTCAGATCAGTTTTGCGCATAGGTTAAAAAGAAGAGAAAAGATTCAAGTTCCCAATTCTGTTCAACACTTCTTAGTTTGGGTTGATAGAATATTGCCATCCTTGCAAACAGAAGTAAGCTTGAATGACGTCCTGTTTTCTGCCATTAAATTGGTGATAGTGGGGGAACGGATGCTTAAGAGCCCCTTACCAGTTCTTTCTGATTCACAAATACCCTCTTATCCCACGTCATTTGTCCAGTTCCTCTTAATTGTCATCCCTAATGACCTACCCATCTTGCTATCTGTGGATTTCAGTTTGTTTTCTACAATTGAATCCAGATTAGATCTTTGTAATCATCCCTCAACTTTGAGTCACCTATTGAATAATGTCCAAGAGAGACCTGCCGTTTTATTGAAGTTGTCTAGGAGACATGTTTAACTATTTGTAAAGTTAAACAGTTTTCTCAATCAGCTTTTAGATATTTTTTTCTACAGAATTTTGATTTACATTACTTTTAACTCTTAACTATGTAATTTTATTTGAGAAAATAAAAAATCAATGTAGAATACCCCAGTGTTGTCTAAGGCTTGGTTAAGCCGCACTTTAACACTCAAGCGATGCAAAACTGGAGCGTTCTGCTTCTCCTATGCAGTGCTTTTGTACAGGCACGAAGGAAGTAAACAATGTGCCTCATCGTCCATGGACCGTCTATTTGTTCTTAAAGCCCCGAGAATCCAAGCGTTTTTTTTATAGCTTTTTGCATTTGATAGCACCAGAATTGCCGAATATAATTAGATGCACCATTCATTCTGGAATGGATGGAGTACTAGAGTTAGATAATTGTCATGTAAAGTACCCCTTTTCTTGTGTAGAAAATGAATGAAGAGAACTGAAGCCATGAATGTCTTAAACTTTGTGCTCCTCAAGAGAAGGGTTCTTAGACGCTGTTTGATGCATCATTCAGCATTAGAACTATCAGGATGTGAAAGGATAGATTTGTCTGAAAATGTGAAAAGTTGTTCGGTTAAAAATTTGTATAAAATTCCTTGAAAGTTCGCACCCATAGTAGTTAACTTATTGTCAAACTGTATGGATACCTTGGGATTTTGAGCACTTTAGATGTTCTATTGAATTTAATCTTACTCTGCTCTCTTATGGACCATTTTCTCATAATTAAATAAAATAATCACGATCTTACTTTTCCACAAGACTTTTCCACAAGACAAGAATGCACCATTGTTTCTAGATGTACTCAAAGCATGACATACTACTCCCTCCGTTCCGGTACAATACAAAGCTTGGTGAACGATAAATCAGACGACAAAAAGAAAAATATACTAAACTAAGCATAATAGTTTATAATGGTTTGATCAATTGATCTAC
>MU719651.1:0-39485 GCA_026770625.1 Nicotiana glauca
CGCTTCTGCGGCTCCCATAACCGCTTCTGCGGTACCGCTTCCGCGTCCAAATAACCGCTTCTGCGGTTTAACTTATAATCCCGCTTGACCGCTTCTGCGGTCCTATACCACTTCTGCGGTCAATATACCGCTTCTGCGGTCTCACTCAATTCCTGAGGACCGCTTCTGCGGTCACAAATCCGCTTCTGCGGAGACCGCTTCTGCGTAACAAAGTCCGCTTCTGCGGAAAGAGCCTAGGACTCACAGGGCCGCTTTTGCGATCAAAGAGCCGCATCTGCGGAACCGCTCTTGCGGTCCTTTTTTCGCAGATGCGGAAATACCAGAAGCTTAAAGAACAGACCTGCAATTTTACCAATTTCCTTTAACCATCCGAAACCATCCTGAGGCCCCCGGGACCTCAATCAAAAATACAAACCCACTCTAAAATACGATACGAACTTGTTCCAATCATAAAAACACGCCCTTTAACACAAAAATCATCAAATTATCACGGATTCAAGCTTAATTTTTCTTAAAACTTCTGAAACTAACATTCGATCAAAAACCTGCCCAAACGATGTCCGAATGACCTGAAAATTTGCAGACATGTCCAAAATCACCTAACGAAGCTACTGTAACTCTTGAAATTTCATTCCGACTCCCGGATCAAAATCTCACCTATCAACCGGATTCCACCAAAATTCCAACTTCGCCAATTCAAGCCTATTTCTACACCGGACTTCCAAATTCAATTCTGATCGCTCCCTAAGTCACAAATCACCTCCCGAAACTAACCGAACCACCGGAATTCACATCCGAGCCCTCTAACCACATAGTCAATTTTCGGTTGACTTTTCTGAAACAAACTCCCTTCTAAGAGGCTATATGCCTTATTTTCAACCAGAATCAATCCAAACACACCCGATAGACTCTAATACTGATATAGAACATGATACAACATAATAATGGGAAAACGGGACGGTTACTTTCGTGACGACGGGCCGGGTCGTTACATTTATCCTACTAAAAATAATAATTGATATTTATTTATAATTTTAATAATATAATATTCGAATTAGTTTGTGCTTTCTACAATCATTTTGCCATCTATAATCTTCAAGCTAGATGGTTTCAAACTTAACCCCTACGATAATCTTCAAAGGTCTTTCCTTTTTCCTTTTTAGTTATTACTATTTTTTAGTCTTTGTCACTGAAATTTCTTTTTTCCATATAACCGGATGAACTTTAGATAAAATTAATTTATTATTGTTTTTTTAAGAAAATTTGGAACCTTTTCCATAGAAAATATTTTGTATTTTGAGAAATGGTTTACTTTGGAATTCACACATTTTTTCAGTGTCTAGTTGTGTATAAAGGTAGGTGACATATGGTAATTGTGTAAGTAGAGGATAGGATGTAAAATTTGGGATTGCTTTTTTCCAGTGTTTGGTTCCTATTTTTTGAAACTTGTATCGCTAATCCTGATATAATTTAATACATCACTTCTGTATTAGTTTATACTTAATATTAGTAACGGAGCTAGGAATTTTATTAAGGGTTTCAAAATATAAAGAAATAAAGAAGAAGTTAAGAAAATTTAACATATAGTATATTTACATATTAAAAAATTAACCTAGGTACACAATGTATTTTTCGGCAAAAGGGTATCGATTGATGGTAAAATAATTGAAGAAATCACAAACTAATTTGAATATTATATTATTAAAATAATAAATAAATATAAATTATTACTTTTAGTAGGATTACTTCTCGAAATGATATATAACAAAAAAAATCGACTAACAAATTACTCAAATAAAAAAATATGATTATCACACAATTTCTCAATAGAACAAAAATAATATATCAAAATATATCTTCGAAATAAGGGTGGGTCGGGTCCTAACGGATCAGGTCTATAGATTTTTGTTGGGTTCGGTTATTAATTATTTAAGAAAGACAAAATAGTGGTTTCGTTAAACTAAGGGCATGAATGGGCAAGTGTTGGACGGATTGTGCATATTTGTGCCAAACTATAACAATGGGCATATCTGCCCTGATTCGCATAGTTCACTAGCATATATGTCCCTTTTCTGTTGAATATATTTAGCACATTTATACTTCCATATCTTGTATTATTATGTTCACATCTTGTATTGATTGTTCTTCCTTATGATGTTGATTCTATTCCCACAATTTAATATGATCTTTCTAATTTGTACCCGTGGGAATTAAATGAATTTCTAAAGAAGATCCCAGCTGTTGCATTTGTCACTTACTGCTTTTAAAAAGCCAATTTTCTATATATGACTGTAAACAGATTTTATTAATCTCATAGTATTTGAAACAATCATCCTTCCCTATATATGTTGCTTTGTTGAAGGTCTATGTTTTAACACAAACTAAATACATGCCATTGCCTGCTGCAAATTCTAAGCTTTACGACATGAAAATTTCTTATCAAAAGCTGGCTTTATTGGTCACTCTTCTTCTTTTCATTACAGGTTTTGCCCTCCCCCTTCTCTTTCTCTTTCTCACACACGCGCGCGCACGCATACAAACGAAGCTAATGGTAGAGTAGAGCGGCACGTGAACCTCTAGGCACCTACGACTTGATTTTTTTGAGAATCTTGCCATGTGTAGTAGAAAAAGACCGTCCGATGTACAAAGCAGCTCGTGTTTATGCAGGGTCCGGAAAAGGGTTACACCTAAAGAAAGTATGATGTAGGCAGTCTATCCTGATGCAAGTATCAGTGTCTGATTCCAGACTCGAACCCGTGGCCTATAGGTCACATGGAGATAATTTGACCGTTACTCTAGATAATTTGTCATAGAATTTTTTTCTTTTTAAGCTCTTCATATTTGTATTTTTTTTTTTAAGAATCGTTCTATATGTCATAGAATTTATCACCTTTTGTACATCAAAAATTTGTCAGGTACTGGACTTATGAAGGTTTTAGCACACTCAGATTCAGGAGCATTGCCATTCGGTTGCAATTTTAATGATGATTGCATAGGGTTGTGTTCATTTTTTAATGCTGGGGTTCCAGTTTGCCTCCCATCAAAGACTTGCTATTGCGTTCAACTTCCATGCTGCTAAATGACAACATTCGCATATCATAAACTTAGGCATTATCCTATATATGTATTTGGAAAATCCTAGGTTCTTACAAGATTTTGTACTTCACCCAGTTATATAACGTTTATGTTGTCTTAATTTTGCTATTTATGAAATGTTAAGGCAAGAATTTGAATTGTCACAATTCTTCAATCATTGAATTTTTTTTGTTTTTGTTTTTTTCCATAGACGACAAGAAGATACCCATTGTATTCTCCCAGGTGAGATCTAGGTAGAGTAGTACGTACGCAAACCTTACCCCTAACTTGTGAACGTGGAAATGCTTTTTCTGGTAGACCCTCGGCTGAAGTATTTTTTTTCTTAATAGGATGTTTAGAATTGAATTAATGTTGCAATATGCTTTTCTAACAATTTTCTGATTAATATAAGAAGTTGGAAATTTTTTGTTATATGCCATCTCACGAAAAAATTGTGAGCTATTTTACAATTTTTAAGTTTCTAGATACACCATTGCAGGGAAATTTGTGATACGCTGTCTTATAGAAAATAATTTGAACTACTAACTAAAATATAATTTTTTGGATCAACCGGTGCGTAAAACCTCGAGGTAAAATTTTTGGACTATAAACACGATTTACTCAGGAGTTCTATACTTCTATCTTCTGCTTTTTATTATTTTCATTACGACGATGGAAAAATTAAGGTGTTTCAAATCTGTAACGATCCGACCGGTTATTTTGAATTTTTGCACTTTGATCGTCAGTTTCCGGGCATGACTTGCCCCGTGTAACGTATTATGACTGATGTAGATCGTTAGTTTTGGTTTTCAGGAAAAATCGGAATGAATTTGAAAGAACAGTCTCAGTTGAAGGCTTTGAATTTGAAAGGTTTGACTAAGAGTTGACTTATTTGTATATGAGCTCGGATCGGAAATTTTATGATTTGGATAGCTTCGTTGGGTAATTTATGACTTAGAAGCGCGATCGGAATGCATTTTAGAAGTCCGTGGAAGGATTTGGCTTGAATTGGCAAAGTTAATATTTTGGCGAATTCCGGTTGATAGGTGAGATTTTGATCCGAGGGTCGTAATGGAATTTCGAGAGTTGTTGTAGCTTTGTTATGTCATTGTGATGTGTGTGCAAAATTTCATGTCATTTGGACGTCGTTTGGTCAACTTTTTGATCGAATTCGGAATTCGAAAGTTTTGGAATTCTTAGGCTTGAATCCGAGCGTGATTTGATGTTTTGATGTTATTTTGAGCGTTCCGAAGGTTGAAACAAGTCTAAATTATGTTATGGGGTGTGTTGTCATGTTTGGTCGGGGTCCCATGAGGCTCGGATATGTTTTGGAAGAGTTTTTTTGAAGATTTTGGTGTTTTGATTATAAGCATGTAATGATCTAAAGGTCCATTTTTAGTTTTAGAGATTGAAATTTAATTTTGAGACATCCGGAATTTTGATAATGAATTATAAGAGTGATCTGGAATGTTTGGTCTAATTTCATCAAGTCACGATTGTGTTTTTGACGTGAATCATGAGTTAATTATTTAAAGAGCGAAATGGATATCGCACTGAGCAAACGAGCTCCGAATTGAGTTTCGATTGAAGGACTATGTTTGTATCATTATTTGTGACTCATAAGAACAAGAATCATCGAATTCCGAGTTCGTATGGTGGAGTTAGAGCCTTTTTAGTGATTGCTGGTGCAGGAGGATCTGGTGCGCACCTTTAGTGACCAGATGTGTCACTTTTAGCGACGGGAATGGCTCTTTTAGCGACCAAAATAGGTTTATTAAAGCTGTTGCATTTTTCTGCTCATTTTGACCTTTTTTTGTGAAAGAACACGGGTTGGGGCGATTTTTGAGCAAGAAATCATGGGAAATCATGAGCTAAGTCACTTGTGATCATTTCTACTCCATAATATTGAATTATCATCGAATAATCCGACTAGATTACATATTTTTGAGGTGTAAATTGGGGATTTGGACCTAGGAATTTGAAAATAAGATTTAAAGATTTGGAGGCCGAATTGTTATCGGAATTTAGTAATTTTGGTATGGTTGGACTCGTGGTTGAATGGATTGTCGAATTTTGTGAGTTTCGTCGAATTTCGAAGCATGGGCCTAGAGGTCGGGTTTGAGCAATTTCGGGATTTTTATGTTAAATTAGATATTTTCGAGTGGGCTTTGCTCCCTTAGTATATTTTAATAATTATGTACTGATTGTAGCTAGATTTGGAGCATTCAGAGGTCGATTCGTGCGGGCGAGGCATCGCCGGGCTAGAGTTTGGACCGGATCGAGGTGAGTAATGATTGTAAATGATATCCTGAGGGTTTGAAACTCCGGATATCACATCGTAGTGCTATATTGAGGTGAGACACACGCTTGATGATGAGCGTGGGGTCGTTTGCTATTGGGGATTGTGATTTGGTCCGTCCTGATTGATGCTTTTACCGCGTATTTGATTGAAACTTATTTGTTATCATCATAATTTGGACTGATTGTCATATTTGGGCTTCGTGCCAACTATTTGAACCCTCCGGGGATTTTTATCACTGTTCCTCACTGTTTTGACTTACTACTTGAACTCAGTCGTACTGTTTTCCACTGTTTTACAACTCAGCCACTTTTACTCGATTTTAAAATTAAAATGATATATTAAATGATGTTTTTGGCTGGGAGCTACTATTTTACAAATGCCCGAAGGGCTTATGTGATTTCTGGACTGAGTATGGCCGAGGGTCAGTTATGAGGATACTATGGGATCGGGCTGCGCGCCACAGCAGTGTTATACTGATACTGATATGAGACCGAACGCCTAGACTTGATGTCACGAGATGGCTTGATATTGCGCTTGGGCCGTAAGTGGCCCCTTCCGGAGTCTGCACACCCCCAGTAAGCGTCATCGACGATAAATGGATCGGGTTGCACGCCGCAACGATATGTGGATCGGACTGCACGCCGCAGTGGTACTGGTACTGTTCTATGTATTTACTTTATTTCATTTGTCTGCCATTATTTGTTATCTGTGCTACTTAATGCAATATCTACCTGATTGCATGGCATTATTTGATGATTGAGGGTTGTGCTTGAGGGGTAGATTTCTGGGCTTATCTGCACTATTTATTTGCATTTATTTGCGTGACCAATGAAAAAGTCATTTTCTAAAGAGGTTTAAACTGAGCTAAGATATTTATCTAAAGATTTCACAGCTTCACTATTTTCTCAAAGGCTGCTTCTATACAGCATGTTGGTTGCTTTACGTGATTTCTTACTACTCAATTGTTATTTATCTTTATTACTCACTGAGTTGGAGTACTCACTTTACTCCATGTTCCTCGTGTGCAGATGCATGTATTTATACCCCTGGTAGCGGGTTTTGAGCTGATCGGAGGCTAAGTTATCGGAGTTTAGCGAGGTGACTGCTAGCGTTTACAGCGCCGCACTTCTTCGTTTGTTTATCAGTCCTATTTTGTATATTTCAGGCCTTGTAGTTGTATTTATACTCTAATAGATGCTCGTGACTTGTGACACCCTGATTAGGGCTGTGTTGGGTTGTACTCCTGCTAATTAATATCATTAAATCATATTTAAACTGCTTATGAATTGTTTAACCACTTAAAAGAGGTGTTCTGTAATGGTCTGGCTGACCTTGTCTTCACGAGAGGCGCCACCACGACCAGAGCGGGGTTTTGGCCGTGTCAAGTTAGTATCAGAGCCTAGGTTACATAGGTCTCACGAGTCATGAGCAGGTTTAGTAGAGTCTCGCGGATCGGTACGGAGATATCTGTATTTATCCTTGAGAGGCTGCAGACCTTTAGGAAAATTTCACATTCTTAAATTCTTATCGTGCGTCCTTGATTCAGCTTGAAAAGTAACCCTTGAAATTCCTCCCACGCGTTCGCATGCACGCATGAGCGCTCAGCATCAGATGTGCCTTGATGGCTTGCGATTCCTTAATCAAGGGGCGAGATGTGATCTCTGTGAGTTTGAATTTGGGCCAGTCTGAAGGACTTGAGGACGAATCTTTGCCTATGTCTTGAGCACCGAGGTGCTGATTGTGTGAGCAAGTGTTTTGAAGTTATATATTCGGTACTGTCCCTATTAGTTGGAGTGACGGCTGGTTAGCTACTTGATGAGTATGTTAGTACTGCGAGATGTATCTATGTAACTTGGAAGTGATGAGGAAGGTCTGTGGCATGATAGATGAACTATTAAGTATATAATTTTCATTGTGATTGGATGTGTAGCTTCGAGTTATGGGCGCGTGAAGAATCTTTTCCTGTCTCCTAGTTGGGAGTGAAGTAAATGTTATGTTGCGGTATGAGTTCAAACTCAGGAAGACTAAGTGGTTGTGTAATGTGTGTGATGGTGAAAGGTATATGGAAATGTTATATTGAGGCGAAGCATGTGGGTTATCTCCCGCGGAGTGTGCTGAAGTGGTGTGATCCTTATGTGTGTGTTAAAAGATCTCATGTATAATTGAAGGGTACGTGTTGAAATTCGAAATTACGGATCGTTTAAGAAAGTGGGCTTAACTATTGCGGATGAATGCGAGATTTGTAGAAGATTTACAGTACTAGATGATCTGTGTTTTCACAAACTTATAAATGATTTGAGTTTAATCTCGCTATGGTATTGTGGCATCAATAGAGTAAAAATGTTATGAGTTATTGAGCGTATCTTGATCTATGGCTTCGAGCCAAGTGGGGGAGTCTGCTGTGAGCAGCTGATTGCGCGGTTAGGTGCTATGTTGGTTCCAGTTTGGGGCATGCGAGTGAATTAGTTATGGCTAGAGTAAAGGAAAATTTTGACAAAGGTTATATTATGCTTTATAGGGTATGAGAATCACAGAATGTCTAGAGTCTTGTTGGTAAAGAATGCTCGGCGCATAAAGCAGGAAGTTGGTTGGTTGTATTATGATGAGGATTTCATTTTATGATATCGGAGTGTCAATGAGGCACGAGTGGTTCTGTTCGTTAGGTCAGGTAAGTTGCAGTTTGAATAAGAGTGAATGACTTTCGAGAATGGTTCTAATGTGTTCAAGATTCTACAGGGAATAATCGGATATCTTAAGGTTGTGTATGTGGTTAGAGACTGTGTTTTCATTGGAAGAGGTCAAGACTTGTGGTATTTTTATATTAATTATGGGATTTTATGTATCAGTATCAGAAAGTAAAGGTAACGGATTCAGATTTGCAGGAAGTTCATCAGAATAAAGTATTCTGGAATGTGGTGTTTCTGGAAAATTTGACAGAGTATTCAGCGGCTTATGGGTCTTAGACAATGTGGTCTTGTGCTTGGGTCTCATGTAGTGAGCCTGGGTTGAGGAATTGTGGTGCTACAGCAAGAGGGAATATCAAGTTAAAAATGAATCAGAAGGGAAATTAGATAGATGGAATAGCTTGATAGTAGACCGAATCAATATGGTAAGGATATGATTAACTCCTTGTGCGTGTTCGAGGTAATGAGTCCTTACAAGTATTTTGCAGCAATGCTCTTGGGTTTTGATGGCTTGCTTAGCTTGGTCGAGTTAGAAGAATTCAGTCTTGGCAGGTCTAATTTGTGAAAAGGGAATTTGGAGAGTTCTTGATGGTTTTTACCGCGGTTTAGAGATGTATATTTTCTATAGGTATGCGGAACATGGGATGTGTAGTGACTTTTCTTCTAGATAGGACCAATGGAAAGTTCCTGACTAGTTGAGTACGTAGATTTATGTGGCTCAGAAGGGAGATAAAGTTCTCATGTTATACTAGGATGGTATGGTATATGGGGTATGTAGTGGAGGATCGAGATTTGCATGTGTAGAGTTACAGTTCAGTTCTGAAAGGAATTTCATAAAATTCTTAGGCAGCGGGTAGCCTCAGATGGTTAAGGGAATGATATTTCTAATTAGAAGTGATTTGACGATAGTATATGTTCAAAAAAAAAGGTAACATGATTAAGTGGATGGAATTTCGATAGTATTGTGGCACTCTCAGGCTGGATTAACTACTGATATTCGAGTTTGCTTGGTGGCATAGAAGAATTTTTGAGTATCTCTCGTGAAATGACTGGGTATTGGAGATGTGGCATGTATTCGGATGGCGGAATTGGGATTGGATATGGTAATTCATGTGCCGTGTGGATTGGAGACAGAAGTTCTTATATTCAGGCTAGGTTATGGTTGTGGATTGTATGTATCGGCACTGTTTAGCGACTATTGGGATTTGGGAGGCCCGAGTGGATCTTTTGTTGCTTGGCATGTTAGATATTGGATATGATATTGGGGTTAGACTAGTTGTCCCCATGTTGGATTATTCTGGACTATTGCGCCATGGGCTATGCCGGAAATACCAGGGGTTGAGTGGCAAGGTGTGTCGGAGTATATCCTGGTAGAGTGGTTTTATATTTCGAAGACCCAGCGAATAGCTGGGAAGGACTACCTTTCTTAATTGGGCCTTTGTGATGGATGTCAGTGTAGAGGTTTCTACCATTGATTCAGTTCTGGTGTTGAGGAACTTTCGGATGTGCTTCTTGTGGTCGGGCATGTCACCGGGTGAGGTTGTGGAGAACGGTATTGATTTGGTGCCGGACACCGTATTGTATGGCTTCGGCAGGAGTTATAGTAGTGGAAGGATCAACTTCAGGCTTCCTTGATAATGAGTTTGTTGGCAGGCCAATGTGGATGCGTGTTCTAGCTTGGGTCGGCTTGGTTGGCCCCGAATTATATTGTTGAGGGGTAGGTTCATTCGATCGTTATTGAGCTTACTAGTAATCTGGGAGACCTGTGAGTTTCCTTTTTGTGTTGCGAGACGTTATGATTTGTTGGTTGTGGGCACATATGGTGCGGTTACATTGGGGTTTCATAGTGGAAGTCGAGCCGGAAGAGTAATTGGGAGTTTCTCGGTGAATGACGTACCGGTTATATTCTATCGGGTTTGCGTGGTGTATGTTATTTGTTTCACCGTGGGTGTAATGATTTGCTTTGGTTCCAAACATCAATTGAGCATGGTTGTCGATTTCGAGCATAGTGACTTGAGGTGTTTCATGTGGAGCAGTATTTGGATAGGATCGCGCGTTGCAGCAAAGCTATGTGGAAATATGACCTTGCGGGTCAAATTTGTGTGTTCTATTTCTATGATGTGAGACGGGTTCCAGCCGTGTGATGTGATGATATTGGTGAGCTTGCGGTACGGCTCTTTCGTTTGAGTCAGTTTCATGATGTGAGTATGTTCGGATTGTTGCTTATTGGTGCGTGGACTGTGCAAGTTGTGGCCTTAGCCTGTCTTGGTGTGTCATGTCACCAGAGTAATTGTGTTGGAGTAGATGAGATCGTTGGGGCCTGTAATGAATACAAACGGATTCGATTTCAGCATGTTTGATGGGTAAATATCGAGGTTCAGTTCAGAAATTTGCTATGGTCCTTGCCAATGGAGAAGTAACCTTATGGATGACTGATCTGAGAGACGGTTATCATTTATTGCGTGTTTCATTTATCATTGGCAGTATATGGAAGTGTTGGAATGAGACTTTAGTTGATAAGAGGTTTCTACCGGTATTCGGGTGTTGTGTGCAGCTACTGTGAATGGAAGTTATCGCTACATGTGTTTGAGTTACGTGGTATATCGGATAATTGAACTTGAGGTTGCAGGCATGGGTTACTATAGCTAGTTCGGGTCTATTCGAAGTATAGGTGTAAGGTTTTGATCGTATTGATGGTTTCAGAAGTGAAAATGTGGTTCTATGGTTTATAAGCTAGATTAGATTGTGTAATTTTAGTTAAAAGGTGTTATTGGACCTATATGAGATAGGGTGACGTGGGATCCACCCCGACTATATGCATGGTAAGGTTATTCAGCGATTGGTTGGCTTTTAGAACAGTTTTGGGTACGTTCGAGGACGAATATGTGTTTAAGTGGGGGAGGATGTAACGAACCGACCGGTCGTTTTGAATTTTTGTACTTTGATCGCCAGTTCCCGGGCATGACTTGCCCCGTGTAACATATTATGACTGATGTAGATCGTTGGTTTGGTTTTCAGGAAAAATCGGAATGAATTTGAAGGAACAGTCTCAGTTGAAAGCTTTGAATTTGAAAGGTTTGACTAAAAGTTGACTTATTTGTATATGAGCCCGGATCGAAAATTTTATGATTTGGATAGCTTCTTTGGGTGATTTATGACTTAGAAGCACCATCGGAATGCATTTTGGAAGTCAGTGGAAGGATTTGGTTTGAATTGGCAAAGTTAATATTTTGGCGAATTCCGATTGATATGTGAGATTTTGATCCGAGGGTCGGAATGGAATTCCGAGAGTTGTTGTAGCTTCGTTATGTCATTTTGTGAAGTGTGCGCAAAATTTCAGTCATTTGGACGCTGTTTGGTCGACTTTTTGATCGAATTTGGATTTCGGAAGTTTTGGAATTCTTAGACTTAAATCCGAAGGTGATTTGATATTTTGATGTTGTTTTGACCATTCCGAAGGTTGAAACAAGTTTAAATTATGTTATGGGGTATTTTGGCATGTTTGGTCGGGGTCCCATGAGGCTCGGATATGTTTTGGAAGAATTTTTGGAAGATTTTGGCATTTTGATTATAAGCATGTAATGATCCAAAGGTCCTTTTTTAGTTCTAGAGATCGAAATTTGATTTTGAGACTTCCGGAATTTTGATAATGAATTATAGGAGTGATATAAAAAGTTTGGTCTAATTTCATCAAGTCGCGATTGGGTTTTTGACACGAATTATGAGTTAATTATTTAACGAGCAAAATAGATATCGCACTAAGCAAACGAGCTCCGAATTGAGTTTCAATTGAAGGACTATGTTCGTATCATTATTTGTGACTCATAGAAATAAGAATCATCGAATTCCGAGTTCCTATGGTGGAGTTAGAGCCTTTTTAGTGAAAATAAATATTACTGGTGCAGCAGGATCTGGTGCACACCTTTAGCGACCAGATTTGTCACTTTCAGCGACGGGAAAGGCTTTTTTAGCGACCAGAATAGGTTTATTAAAGTTGTTGCACTTTTCTGCTCATTGTGACCTTTTTTTTTTGTGAAAGAACACGGGTTGGGGCGATTTTTTAGCAAGAAATCATGGGAAATCTTGAGATAAGTCACTTGTGATCATTTCTACTCCATAATATTGAATTATCATCGAATAATCCGACTAGATTACATGTTTTTGAGGTATAAATTGGGAATTTGGACCTAGGAATTTGAAAATAAGATTTGAAGATTTGGAGGCCGAATTGTTATCGGAATTTAGTAATTTTTGTATGGTTGGACTTGTGGTTGAATGGGCTATCGGATTTTGTGAGTTTCGTCAAATTCCGAAGCGTGGGCCCGGTGGCCGGGTTTAAGCAATTTCGGAATTTTTATGTTAAATTGTATATTTTCGAGTGGGCTACGCTCCCTTAGCATATTTTAATGATTATGTACTGATTGTGGCTAGATTTGGAGCATCCGGAGGTCGATTCGTGCGGGCGAGGCATCGCGGGCTAGAGTTTGGACCGGATCGAGGTGAGTAATGATTGTAAATGATATCTTGAGGGTTTGAAACCCCGGATTGCACATCGTAGTGCTATATTGAGGTAAGACACACGCTTGATGATAAGCGTGGGGTCGTTTGCTATTGGGGATTGTGACTTGGTCTGTCCCGATTGATGTTTTTATCGCGTATTTTATTGAAGCTTATTTGTTATCATCATAATTTGGACTGGTTGTCATATTTGGGCTTCGTGCTAACTATTTGAACCTTCCAGGTATTTTTATCACAGTTCCTCACTGTTTTGACTTACTACTTGAACTCAGTCGTACCGTTTTCCATTGTTTTACAATTCAGCCACTTTTACTCGATTTTAAAACTAAAATGATATATTAAATGATGTTTTTAGCTGAGAACTACTATTTTATAAATGCCCAAAGGGCTTATAATTTCTGGACTGAATATGGCGGAAGGCCACTTGTGAGGATACTATAGGATCGGGCTGCGTGCCGCAGCAGTGTTATACTAATACCGATATGAGGCCGAGGGTCTAGACTTGATGCCACGAGATGGCTTGATATTGCGCTTGGGCTGTAAGGGGCCCCTCCCGGAGTCTGCACACCCCAGTGAACGCCGTCGACGATAAATGGATCGGGCTGCACCCGCAGCGATTTGTGGATCGGGCTGCACGCCGCAGCGTTATTGGTACTGTGCTATGTGTTTACTTTATTTCATTTGTCTGCCATTATCTGTTGTCTGTGCTACTTCGTGCAATATCTATCTGATTGCCTTGCATTATCTGATGACTGAGTGCTGTGCCCGAGGGGCAGATTTCTGTGCTTATCTCCACTACTTGTTTGCATTCATTTGCGTGACCGCTGAAAAAGTCATTTTCAAAAGAGGTTTAAACTAAGCTAAGATGTTTCTCTAAAGATTTCACAGCTTCACTATTTTCTCAAAGGGCTTTACACTGCTTCTATACAGCATGTCTATTGCTTTACGTGATTTCTTACTGCTCAGTTGTTATTTACCTTTATTACTCACTGAGTTTGAGTACTCACTCTCCCTGCACCTCGTGTGCAGATAGAGGTATTTATACCCCTGGTAACAGATTTTGAGCTGATTGGAGGCTAAGTTATCGGAGTTTAGCGAGATGACTGCCAGCGTTCGTAGCGCCGCACTTATTCTTTTGTTTATCAGTCCTATTTTGTATATTTCATGTAATAGATGCTCGTGGCTTGTAACACCCCGATTAGGGCTGTGTTGGGTTGTACTTCCGCTAATTAATATCATTAAATTATATTTAAACTGCTTATGAATTGTTTAGCCGCTTAAAAGAGGTGTTCTGTAATGGTCTAGCTGGCCTTGTCTTCACGAGAGGTGCCATCACGACCGGAGCGGGGTTTGGGTTGTGACAAAATCTATGGTTGACAGAGACTTGTAAGCCATCCCTAGCAACTACAAACAGTTAAATAACTTATAAGTCAAAAATCATTAAATTGAAATGTTTAGCTCGAAAAATGTGAATAAAAATTAAACATAATTTGTAGTTTTAAAGATACGTGATACATTCTAATACTAGTGATTATATGAGTAATATTGAGCTTAAGTAAGAAGAAATAATGAACCAAATAAAGGCTATCGGAACAGTAGAGGCCTCGAGCTCGTCTATCAAGGGACCTTGAGGTCAGTTAAGACCAATAAAGTATGAACAATAAAGTAAAGGCAATAGCTGAAGAATAATTGCCGACCACATTAAACAAGAGAAGAATGCGAATGTTCTATTGCAGTGAATGATCTGATCCCTTTACAAAACGATTGGGATCCCCTTTATATAGCAGGAGAAAATCTCAATATAGTACCTTGCTCATAAAGATAAAGAATTCTATTGGTACATGTGTATAACGGTCTAGTACGGACCTGTACCATTTCGTACAACCCTTATCCTTTAATTAATGCCCAAGTCCACGTGTCATTGAGAAATTGCCGCTCTTTCTTTATTGACTTCGAGATAATGCTGTCCTAGATGCAGTCCGTACCGGGCATTCGATCAGCTTCCACAAGGTAGGTATCCCTTAGCCGGATACGACACCTACTCCGAGCCTCCTGGACTCGAGCCTATAGCCCGATTTAAGACTTCAAATCATACTCCTTGATTTTAACCGCATGCATAAAACTTTGCGATTTTCTGGATAACCATCTATAAAATATCTATCTACTTTTTTTTTTTTTTCTAAACAAAAATTTTCGTGTGGAACATGCTAGTCTATCAATGATTTCATATGAAGGATGCACAATCTTATATATGTATTTATATTATTGTAAAAAATATAATTCAATTTTTATACTTTTTTAGAACATGGAAAAAAACCGTGGACAAATTTTTCTTATTTAATTTAGTAATAATGAATTGGACAATGGATTTATTCCGACATTAAACAATTCAATATATGCGAGGTCCTATTCACTGCCTTCATAAAAACGTATCCATCTCAAGTAGCAAATTTCGTTAACCGCCTTCAGTGGATTAAAAAAACTATCCTTCTACAATTCATGTTAGAATTGCGATTAACACGTGATGATATAACGATTCCATACACTGGATATGTATACAACATAAAGTCAATAAAGTCTATGTAAAATATTATGAACGATGATTCCATCTCTAACACTGCTGAAGAAGTTAAATTCTTTAATGTTTTACCAATATATTTATTGCCCAAATCTACTCAAATTTTTGTAAATAAGACGGATAGAGATGCATTAGATTGGAGAATGGATTACAGCTTAAATCTTTATAGTTTTTCCCAGAAAATAGAATATATATTCTATTTATTGCCCAGTAAATGTTTATAACTAAAATATTTTTTTATTTATATTGCCCAGTAAATGTTTATAACTAAAATATTCTTTATTTATATTGCCCAAATCTACTCTAAATTTCTCTTTTTGTTTGAAAAAAAAAAAGTTTGACCAAACAGGCTATAAATCTTAGTTCCTCCTCACATAAAAAGTATAATTAAATTTTTGATAGAACCGTACTACGCCTAATTAAAGACATGAATCCTGCAGCTTCACCCAAGATTGGGCTTATAACCTTCCTCTTGATAGCTTTAGTTGGTTAGTCTCTAATCTCTTTTACCTCCCATTCCATATATGTTGTATGTTTTATCTCTTCTTTTCTTTTTTTCAAATTCATAAACATATATTCAAATTGATGATCTCGGTTAAACACTCTTTTTTTGATTTGTTTTCTATAATCGTTCGTCCTTTGCAACTTACTTACTTGGTTAATCCAGATTCACATGTGAAAAGTCAGTAGTGCTCCCTACCAAACTCATCACACATATGCTTTATCTATTTTTGTTGTTTCAAAATCATAAACATTTTCAAGAATTGGTGATCTTGGTTAATGTCTTTTTATTGTATATCAGTCTCGTTGTCTGAAATTTACTGCTCCGACTAATTCAAATTGGCACAATAGATAACAATCATGGGGTTGACAACTCTCTACCAAAAAGAACTCTATTTCTACGAACGCAAAAACTCTGGTTATGGGAGAAGGAACCTTACCATTCTACCATATTTCTTTGGTGGTGGTTAAAGTTAGTCAACAAAAGGACTCTATTTTAGTTAATCTATCATATTCTTTTTAGTCTATTCCAAAAGATAATATTTTTTTAATTTAAAAAGTATTAAATTTAAATTTTCTATTTTATCATAATAAGAAAGTTTTATAATCACACAAATATTATAGATATTTAGAACCACAAATTTTAAAAGTATTATAACTATACAAATGATATAACATATTTAAAATCACACATTTTAAAAGTTTACTTTCTTTATTAAAATATTAATCAAATAAATTCACATAAATTAAAGCATTCATTAATCATATTTGACATAGAAATTGAAAATGTACGTCTCTTGGAATTTATTGAAGAAAAGACAGCTACCACTCTATAAAAAAACAGAGACTATTTATTACTTTTAATATGATAGAACTATTGAAGTAGATATCCTTTTCAAACATACAAAGAAAGTAAGTAGGTGATTATGCGAATGGACTTGTTTCAGGAAGCAGAGTAGAGGCAGATGATTGGACTTGCGACTGTGAAATGTTGAAGCGGTGCGTGCCACTATGTCCAGAAGCAGGAGCTTACTGCACCCCTACGGGTGTCTGCACCTGTATTCCACCACATATGATCGCCTCTCTTAAACTGTCAAAATTACTCACAAACCAATATGATACTTGTACTGATCATAATCCATAGACATGCATGCATGTACTACACCGTCATTTCATAATCAAATTTTATTTGATTTTAAAGCCATAATTATTAGGAAAATAATTAAATTACGATTTCGTCTAATGTGAAATCAAGTTCTGAAGGGTAAAAAAGGCGAACGACATTTCACTAAAGGGACTTTATGCTTTTAATATAGTACTAGTCTCTATTTTTACGTGCACTGCACGTATATTAATAGACAAAACATATCCATCTTATAAAAATAATCAAAATATAGAAAAAATTTATATTGTGTATGTTCAAATATTATTTATTTCTAAGGCGAACTTGAAAATAGATGTCACGATCCAATTTAGGATCATGACCGGCGCTCAGGAAAAATATCCTAAAGCAGGCCTTAACGAGAATTTATAGAAAATTCGATAACAAAAATCAGTCTTATCTATTTTCATGTAAGTAGGAATCAATTAATAATTCAGTAATAAACTCTGTTAACATTGTTATATCAAATCTTATGTTTAGGAGGTTTCCAAAAAAGGATCATGTAATCTGTGTCACTCTGAGGATCCCTTCGTACAAGGAGTCAGATATAACTGTAGGTCACTATTCGAGGAAAAACTGCAACTGTATACTAATTCTATCTTCCCACTAGTGAGAGATATAACTGTAATTTGTAATATGTAAATACAAGGTGCACCAGGTCTATCGAACCCGCTTAGCTAAGAGATCCTTCAAATTCTCCTCCCATTTATACTTTTTCTTGTAACTAGTAAATATTCATAAGAAAGCATTTTCACAATAGTAAAGGACATATCAATTCTTATCAAATCATGTATATCCATTTCGGTAAAGATAACTATCACGATCCAATTCTAGTTTAGGCCGTGATGGTACCCAGTACCGTTGCTATACAAGCCGATAGTGAACAATCTAGTGATTTCCATTTTAATAAATTTTTCAAACAACTAACTTTCATTGAATTTAAAGAATTTAATAAATAACAGATTTTAAAGTGATCAAAACGAAAGAAGCTAAATGAAATCATAACCATAGAAATAGAACCCAAAATTATAAATCTGCTTGTATGTACCAAGATCCGGTGTCACAAGCGTATGATCCTTCTAGTAGAATATACAAAAGAAATACAAGTCTACTGTCTGAAATGAAATAGACATAAAAATTTAAAACAAAAGGAACACATCAACTGTTGCAGTACGGCTCCGAAGGGCAGCTCACCGTGTAGTCTTGTAGCGGGGATCAAATATGCGCGCCTAACTGGTAACCACATGTACCTTCCTCAGATCCTGCACAATTAAGTACAGAAGTGTAGCATGAGTACATAAACAATATGTACCTAGTAAGTATCTAGTCTAACATCGAAGAAATAGTGATGATAAGTCAACTTTAACACTTACTATGGGTTAACAATGATATATCAAAATTTTATACTAAGCATAGATTTCATGGATAATACTAAAAGCTGAGTAATAGGAAATAATAATTTCTTCTTTCATAAATATTAAATCCCAAGTTTAGTTTCATAATTTAATAGTTTGTATCTCAAGACATTTAAGCAATATAAATTATGAATAGTTCAAAATATCTAAAAAAATAACAACAACAAAATACCCAGTATTTATCCCACACTATAGGGTCTGGGGAGTGTAGTGTGTACGCAGACCTTACCCCTACCTTGTGAGGATAGTGAGGTTGTTTCCAATAGACCCTTGGCTCAAGATAGTATAAATACCACATTAATAAAAATATAGGCAAGAAGAGACAATATCAAAAAGCTATATAAAAGCAGAATATAACAACAAGACAATAAAGTGATCAGCAATGAAAGAAATAATGGTTAGTCATAAAAACCTACTACAACAGAAAACGAGACTGTGTGCCAATACTAAAGTTATGAACACTCTATACTACCTACTCTACTACTCTAATTCTCGACCTCTATATATTCATATCAAGAGTCATGTCCATGGTCAACTGAAGTTCCACCATGTCTTGCCTAATCACTTCTCTCCACCTCTTATTTAGCCTACCTCTACCTCTCTGTAGGCCCTCCAATGTCAACCTCTCACACCTCATCACAGGGGCGTCTGTGCTCCTCCTCCTCCTCACATGACCAAACCACCTAAGCCGCGCTTCCCGCATCTTGTCCTCAATAGAGGCCACCCCAACCTTATCACGAATAACATCATTTTTGATCTTATCTAACCTGGTGTGTCCGCACTTCCACCTCAGCATCCTCATCTCTGCTACCTTTATCTTTTGGACATGAGCAATCTTGACTGGCCAACACTCATCCTCATACAATATCATAGGTCTGGCCACCACTTTGTACAATAGTTCCAAAGATTTATCATTCACAAATTATGCCGAGGTCGTATTGCTCGATCCAACATAATATTTAAATTGTGCACTTCCAAAGTATCGTACGGGACAAACCATACATGCATCTATCTGTTACAGAGGCGTTCGTCCCTCTCCGCAAAGAGAAAATATTTCAAATAAAACACAAATTCTCATTTATAGTCAAGTGTTCCATTTGCAACTTCAAGTAAGTGAATTTAACCTTTTATAATTATTTTATTAACATATAATATGACTTAAGCAATTAAATCAACAAGTCGGGGTGCAACAATTCAAGTATAGCATGGTATGGGTCCTAGACTACCCAGACAATATCATAATTAGAACGGACTCTCATGACCTCGTAAGTACGTAGACCCCACACATAGTAGCCCATATTAGTTATAATTCACCTATGGGGTTAATTCCCTCTTACAGGGTTAGAAAAGAGACTTACCTCGTCTCAAGTCCTACTTTCTGGTTCAAGATTATGCTCAAACCCTCAAATCGGTGTCGAACAATCCAAAAGTATTCAAATAGTGTATAAACTAATCAATATATGTTCAAATATTCATATTTTAACTATTTATGTGATTACCCAACCCTAAATGTAAGGTTCCCTAAAATTTACCCCCGGGGCCAATGTGCCCGAATGCTAGAAATTTTCGAAGAAAGATGTTAATCATAACCTCATGAACTCAAATATATGATTTTTATCAAATTCCATAATAAATTTCGTGGTTAAATATCATTTTTATAAAAAAATCTAGGTTTTCCATCTAACCCATGAATTCCACAATTTTACATGTTAAAATTTACCAATAATTTATGCATTAAAATCACATTAGGTAGGAATTACTTACCCTCAACATCTAGGTTGAAATCTCCCCTTTTAAGCTCTAAAATCACCCAAGTGTGTGAAAAATGCCTAAGTCCCATATTTAAAACAAGTTTCTGCCTACCTCTGATGGCCTTCTACGCGAACGCGAAACAATCCTCGCGTTCGTGAAGGCTTACACTGACTGGGCATCGTGAATGCGCTGGCTCTTTTGCGAACGCGAAGAGCAATGACCACCGATCCTACCCGATCTCATTTGCCCTACGCGAACGCGAGTGAGGGTTCGCGAACGTGAAGGCCTAGGCTCACAAGGTTTCGCAAATGCGTGTACCATTACCGCGAACGTAAAGGGCAATTTGCCCACAGCCCCATATCCTTTTTTGTGAACGTGATGACCGTCCCGCATTTGATAAGAAGGAAACGAGAAAAAGAAATTTTTGGTTTCTCAAATTTAGCTTCGGGCGGTCCGAAACACACCCAAGCCCTTAGGGACCTCATCCAACTATGCCAACAAGTCTGTAATCACGATAGAGGCCTGATCGAACTCTCGAAATGCGTAAAATAACAAAAAAACCAAGAATCACACCCCAAAACAAAATTGAATCAAACTTTGAACTTCAAGTTTTCCTAATCGCTCAGAACCCATCAAATCATACTTAGACTACTCGGAATGAAACCAAATTTTGCATGCAAGTCTTAAATGACGTTACAGCCTCTCTACCTCAAGGTAGGGGTAAGGTCTGCATACACACTACCCCCAGACCCCACTAAGTGGGATTATATTGGGTTGTTGTTGTTGTTTTTGTTGTCTTAAATGACGTTACAGACCTACTCCAACTTCCGAAATCGGAAACCTAACCTGATATCAAACAGTTCACCCCGCATCAAACTTTCTAAAAACTTCAAATTCTAACTTTCGCCAAATGACTCTGAAACGACCTACGGACCTCCAAATCCACTTCCGGACATGCTCCTAAGTCCATAATCACCATACAGAGATATTACCAGGCTCAGAATCCCAAACAAACATCTAGAATGTAAAAATCCACTTCAATTCAAAATTATTAAATTCATTCAAAATGCCAACTTTCACTATTAGGCGCCTACTCTCCTGGGTCATTCAAAATTTGATCCTAACATACGCCCAAGTACAAAATCATACAACCTATTGGAACCGTCAAATACAGATTCCGAGGTCGTTTACTCAAAATGTTGACTGAAGTCAAACTTAGCCTTTTAAGCCAACCGTAAGGAACCAAGTGTTCTGATTCCAACCCGAACCCTTCCAAATCCCGAACTAACCATCCCCGCAAGTCATAAAACAATAAAAATACATATGAGAAGTCTTATTTAGGGGAACGGGGTTCTATAAAGCAAGACAGCCGGTCGGGTTGTTACATTCTCCACCTCTTAAAAAAATGTTCGTCCTCGAACGGGTTTAGAATCATACCTGGACTGCTGAATAAGTGTGGATATCTTCTTCGTATGTCCTCTTCGGACTCTCAGGTCACCTCCTCGACCGATTGACCCCTCCACTGGACCTTTACTGAGGATATCCTCGTGGATATCAACTGCTAATTATGTCTAGAAATAATGGCAACTGGCTCCTCCTCATAATCAAGGCTCTCATTTGAATGAATAGTGCTGAAGTCTAACACATGTGACAAGTTGGCGTGATACCACTGAAGCATAGACACGTGAAAAATCGGATGAACTTCTGATAGGGTGGGAGGCAATGCAAGCTCATAAGAAACTTCCCCAACTAGTCTTAATACCTCAAATGGGCCTATAAACCTTGGGCTTAACTTGCCCTTCTACCTGAATGTCATAATCCCCTTTAGCGGCAAGACTTTCAAGAGAACCTTCTTACCCACCATAAATGATAAATCATGCGCTTTCTGATCTGCGTAACTCTTATGTCTGGATTGTGATGTGCGAAGCCGCTCCTGAATCAACTTTATCTTTTCCAAGGCATCCTTTACCAAATCAGTACCATATAACTTTGCCTCAAAAGGCTCAAAGAACCAAATGGGAGAACGACATCGCCGACCATATAAAGCCTCAAATGGAGCTATTTCGATGCTGGACTAATATATTTTATTGTAATCAAACTCGGCTAAAGGTAAGAATCGGTTCCAGTGCCCTCCAAAGTCAATTACACATGCTCTGAGGATGTCCTCCAGAATCTGAACTGTCCGCTCTGACTGCCCGTCAGTCTGTGGATGAATTGTTGTGCCGAGCTCTACAGTGGTCCCCAACTCACTCTGTACAACTCTACAGAAATATGAAGTAAACTGAGAGCTTCTATCTAATATGATGGAAACAGGCACACCATGCAGCCGAACTATCTCTTGAATATAAATCTGGGCCAACTTCTCTAAAGTATACGTAGTTGTCGCGCCCTCTTTTTCCCTCTGCGGGGAGGAGTCTGGGTTTCGACATTCACGGGGTGTAATGACTCATTTACTTTTTGGAATTGGGTATTTGAAGAGGCGCCACCTAATGGATTATGGTGCATTAGGGCACCTAGATTAATTAACTCTTAGGTTGGTTTGCATTACCAGATATTAGGGTAAGGGCTCGAAGTAACCTCGAGGGAAAGGTATTAGGCACCCCTCTTGGTCCACAACTGTGGGTCCTGGCCATACTTATATTTACAAATTAGTCCATACAAATAGTTTAATCAAATAAGTTATTTGTAAAGCACGTTGAGCAATTCAAGGAGTGAAATAAAGGTTTGAACAAATTATAAAAACAAAGTTTCAAACAAGGTGATGATTTGGGGTAATGAGGGGTCCTAGGTTGTTTATCCTATAGGATCACCCAATGCAATATATGGTAAACACTCCTCAATGAGGGGCTACACGTGACACTAACGCGTAGTCATCATATCCCATGTCTACCCTTCCCATCCCCTTATTGGTCATGCAAAGCGAGTGTTTGGTCATTGATACCTATTGTGTGCTGCTACTTATCCCTTCTTAACGGTCCCGGAGGGAGTTAGGACCTCTACCTATAGGTGGTTCTAGACGCACCCTAAGGTTTTAAAGGAAAAAATCTAAGGTGATAGTCAAAAAGCATTTAGGACTTTCACATAGTGGGAGCAATTAAGAGGCTCACAATTTCCTCCTCAAACAAACATACAAGCAGCACAACTCAAACACAGTTAAGGTCTTTATTAATCAAAGTCCTAATGCAGGATTTCGAAGTGATTGTGAAGAAATAGACCGCTTATAGATCCAGAAGTTAAAACCTAGTAGTTGCCTAGGGACTCCTTTTAAAAGCTTATTAGAATTAGAAATGTTAGACGACAGAAACAACTTTAGGGAAATACAGGTTTTAAAAATGCCCTAAGGCTTGCCTATATGCATTATATTGTATCTATATTAACGCAGAAACAAACAAGTTTTTGAAATAATCCCTTTAATACCTATATACAGGATATCTAACGAGACTAAAACAATTTTGAAAGCACTAGTTTCAGGAAATGTCATCGCTTAATAAGGCCAGTTTTAAGAAGTAAACTAGGCAGAATGAAATTTATTTGTTAGCTAATTAGATTATCCAGAATAATTGCAAATAGAAATACCTATAGGCATGGTATCTAGGCGTATTACTGGTCAATTTGCAGTAACATATGAAAGACTTTTAGAACTGAATCAGAATTAGGTCATATAGGCATGGTATCTATGCTTGAATTGATTTAGACACGATTGTTTGAAAACCTATGAACATGATTTTGAAAATGCAGAACCTTAAGAACATGACTTCTACTTGACGCAAATGACTTTGGAAGTGAAAAACTATAGGAATGATATCTATTATGCAAAAAAAATCAGATTCAACAAGAGTAAAACCCTATGAACATGTTTTCTATTGAGTAAAGCAGGCAGGTTTGAAAGTAAACCCTAAGAGCAGGATTTCTACCTATATTACCCCACAAAGTATACATCTACCTACCCTTTTTACTAAATACCCCCAAATATCTGTTTACAAATTATTACAGGCCAATAAATGAACTACATAAGTGAAAGAGAAATCAAGAAGCTATTCTATAGAGAGCTTGCAATTAGGTCCAAGTTTTCCAAAGCCTCCAATGGTCTTGCTAGCCTCATTTCCATAGACAAATCAGAGTCTAGGTGCATCAAAGTTCCCTAAGGGTCTGAAGGACCCCGGACAATGCTTACACCTAGACTTAGTAGCCAAGCATTGAACCAGTAAAGTGTGGAAAGGCCAGCCTCAGTATGCCAGAGTTCAGAGGGTTCTCAAGAAGATCACAAGTCAGTACACATACTAGAGGGGCCATAACTTATTAACTAAGAGTAAAGTGAAAGTGCAGGACACAGGCTGAAAGAAGCTTATTGAAAACTGAACTTAAGGCAATTAGTAAGGTAATAGAGGTTGTTTGAAAGAGGTTGGAGTGATAAACAAAGTCAAGCTCTTCAGGATAGGATCACACACAGAATCCAAATGAATTCAGTAGTCATACAGGGTCAAAGGGTTTGGGGATACACAAGCATTTGACTGCAAATACATAACCCTAGAAAGGGTATTAGGATTGGTTTGGACATGCTCAGAAATAGTTGAAGCTGGCATAATCGTAAACCAATCAAGGAAAACATAAACACATAGAGGGGGATAGGGATTTGAGATTCATAAGATGGTAAATACAGTAGGTAAAAATAATAATTGTCCAGGCATGCATTGAATCACATAAGGGAATACATTGATTTAAAGGGAGGGGAGTCATACTAGCATGATGATAATATAACCTAACTATAAACTTCACAGCAGAACCACAAGTAAAAGTAAGCCAGGAATAAAATAAATTGAATCAAGAAGAGAAGCATGTTGTTGTTGAGGCTTTAAATTAAACTAGGACTATATGTGAAGATAAAAGTAAGCAGAATGAAAGAACCAAAGAGCACAAATGATTAGCCTTGGCTTGCAGATGGCTAATAGTAGCAAATGGGGGAACAAAGGTTTTTAATAAGAGAGGAGTTTTTCAAAGCCAAGTGTCCGCGTCTTGTTTGTGAAAGACTTAGAGTATTTATAGTTGAAAGTAGGTAGTGGAATAAGGTAAAAATTATAGTAGTACAATAATTTAAGAACTCAGAATCAATCAGTTAGAGAATCAAGGAAGTACTCCCTTAAGTTAAGGGAATCAAGATCAAACGGAAAGATTCATTACCATATAAAGCAGGAAGAAGAATCGATGCATGATTAAATAAGGAAGGGGTCATGGTTCAATAGGAATAGAGTAATCACTTAGGACCAAATTTAAAAAAAACTCAATTAAGGAAAGACAAAGTAAAACAAAGTACCATAGTAGATAAGGTAATAACATCAATTAATTTACACAAACGAGGTAAAGCTTTTATGGCTTTAAAAGAAGATCTTTCAATTACCATCAATTTTGGAAAATCAGAATCAATCATGGGGGAGTCATGATTCTGTATTCTCAACATATATGTAGACACGAATGAACATGAGGAGCAAACAAACAAGGTCACCTAGTAGACACAAAAAAACAAGACATGAGCAACCACAATCATATAGATGTGATATAAGTAGGCTAAAGATTCAGCAGAACATATTTGAAGCAGGGTGACCCCGAGAGATTAATAAGAATCAGGTAAACATGCTAACACACAGAACCAAGGCAATGAAAATCATGCTAACACACAGAAATAAAGTAAAGAAAATCATGCTAACACGCATGAACAAAAGCAAAGAAAATCATGCTAACACATAGAAACAAAGTAAACAAAATCATGCTAACACACAGGAACAAAGTAAGAAAATTTTTAAAAATTAGGGCTTTTAACAGAGTCGAGTTAAAAAGCAGTAGGAACATAGAATCGGTTAAAATAGGTGTAGAAAGAACTCCGAGAAAACCCTAGTTTTTTAAAGAAAGTAAAATGGTTTAGAAATGAGGATCTTTCAGAAGAAGTTCACAAAATAGGCAAATCATATAAGTAAACATGCTTAAAGCATGAAAATAATACAAATCTGAGAGATTCAGAAGAGAGTTAAGGTTTCAAAAGGAAACCAAATAGAATCGAAAGAACCTGTTGTAACTTCACAAATCATAACACATATGGTGTGATTTTGCCCAAAATCACACTAGAGAAGCCTCAGATAACAAAATTAGAAACCCTAGGTCCAAATCGACATGGCGCATGACCCTTGAAGGCCTTAGAGATGATGAGCAAGGCGATAAGAGATCTATTGGAGGCTTGGGGTTTGAGAGGTAGTCGCCGGAGATGACCGGAGAAGAAGGAGTGTTGAAAAATGATTAGGGTTAGGTTGAGAGATAAGAGGGATATGAGAGAATCTAAAGGTGGTGGATTGGAAAAGTGATTAGGGTTGCCCTCCGACTTTGGGCGGCTGGACAACTGGTGCTATAATCATGGGCTGGTGGCCTTGCTACACTGCCTTGCCTTGAAGCCTGAGGCAGAATCTTTGCACATGACTAAGATCTCCGCACTCGAAACAACCTTTTGGTGCGGTGATATACTGCCCTGAAGTCTGACCCTGATGGCCTCAATACCCACTAGAAGAACCTTGTATAACTGGTGGGTGGTACAAACTCTCTGGTATAGCATTGAAGTAAGCACTAGAAGAACCATGATGACCCGAGTACCTACTAGAAGAACCGTGAATGGCCGGTGGATGGTAAGAAGTCTCTGAAATGGCATTGAAATAGAGTCGTCCAGAGCACCCCCGAGGAGGTGGTGGTGTTGGATATGTGGGCCTGCTAGGCTGACCCCTCCCTAACGGACCTTGGCCCCCAGCCGGGGCATCACTAAACTCCCTAAAATAATAGACCCTCTTGTCCCTCTGCATCTGCTCTCTTCCTCTCAAACGGTAATCCTTAATCCTCCGAGCTATCTCCAATACTAGATGATAAAAAGTCCCCATCTTGACCTCCCGGGCCATAATAGCCTGAATACCTGAGTGCAACCCCACAACAAACCTGCACACTCTCTCTACATCAGTAGGAAGTATAATAAGTGCATGGCGATACAACTCAGAGAATCTCGCATCATAATCTATCACAGACATCTGAACCTACTGGAGCTACTCAAACTGAAACCATATCTCTTCCCTCTAAGAGGGTGGAATATACCTGTCCAAGAATAGGCGTGTGAACTGGTCCCAAGTCATGGGAGGAGAACCTACTGGTCTGCCAAGAAGATAAGATTGCCACCACCTACAGGCCCTGCCCTCCAACTGGAAAATAGTTAAATCCACCCTATGGGACTCTAATATCCCCATGTTATGCAGTTTGTCTCTTCACCTATCGATGAAGTCCTGGCGATCCTCATGTCACTCACCTTTGAATACGGGAATGTGTAGCCTAGTCCATCTATCCAATAGCTTCTAAGGCTTTCTGGTCGTAGGTGGTCTGGGCTCAGGTGCAACTGGCTAGGCTCTACCCCTGGGTAGTGCACCCAGGGTTTGATATATGGCAGCTGCATGCCCCAGAGCCTAGGCAGTAAGGGTTTGTTCTCCCCCTCCCTCCTGAGATGTGGCTGGGTTTGCTGAAAATAAACTAGCTTGGTTCATAATATCCATAAACTGCATCATACTACCCATGACCTCCTGAAAGCTCGGGGTTGACATGAAATCAATCGGGGCTAGCTCTACTGCGGGTACCTCGCCGTGCTCTTCAATAATGTGATCCTCCACTGGATCTGCTGGGGGTGTAACTGGGGAACCTCTGGGATGTCCTTATCCCTTACCACGAGTGGTGCTGTCCCCCGGCTCTACCTCGGCCCCTAAAAATAGGGGGAGCATCTCCTCCCATGTCTGGAACGTCTGTTGTGTGCGTTCTCACCATCTATGAGAAAATAAGAGAAAGAAACTTAGTATACCATCAATTTCATAATGGGAGATGAATAAAGAGTTGTTTTCTAACACCCTATAGCCTCTCGAAGATAAGTGTAGACGTCTCTGCACCAATCTGCAAGACTTTATTAGGTCTGCCCATAACTTGTGAGACCTACGTGAACGTAGTGCTCTGATACCATGTTGTCACGACCCAATTCTAGTTCAGACAGTGATGGCACCCAACAACGTTGCTAGACAAGCTGACAGTGAACAATCTAGTGATTTCCTTTTTTAATAAGCTTTTAAAACAGCTAACTTTCTTTGAATTTAATGAATAACGGATTTTAAAGTGATCAAAACGAAAGTAGCTAAATGAAATCATAACCCTAGAAATACAACCCAAAATCATAAGTCTATGTGTGTTAAGATCCGGTGTTACAAGTGTATGAGACTTCTAGTAGAATTTACAAAATAAATAATAGTCTACTGTATGAAATGAAATAGATAAAAAAAAAACAAATGGAAGACTTCGACTGCTGCAGTACAGCTCGAAAAGGCAGTTCACCGCGTCGTCTCGTAGTGGGGATCAAATATATGTGCCGGTCTGGTAACCACATGTACTTCCCTCAGATCCTATACAAATAAGTGCAGAAGTGTAGCATGAGTACACAAACAATATGTACTCAGTAAGTATCCAGTCTAACCTTGAAGAAGTAGTGACGAATAGTTGACTTTGACACTTACTATGGGCTAACAATGATATATCAAAATTTATACTAAGCATGGATTTCATGGATAATACTGAAAGCTCAGTAACAGGAAATAATAATTTCTTCTTTCGTAAATATTAAATCCCAAGTTTAGTTTCATATTTTATCAGTTTGTATCTCAAGACATTTAACCAAAATCAATTATGAATAGTTTCAAAGATTTATCATGTGCAAATTATGCCGAGGTCGTACGAGCCGATCTAACATAATATTTAAACTGTGCACTACCAAAGGATCGTACAACACGAACCATAGATATATCTATCTGCTACCGAGGTATTCGGTCCGCTCCACAAAGAGAAAATATTTCAAATAAAATACAAATTCTCATTTATAGTCATTGTTCCTTCGCAACTTCAAGTAAGTGAATTTAACCTTTTACAATTCTTTTATCAACTTCCAATATGAATTAAGCAATTATATCAACAAGTAGGGGTGCAACAATTCAAGTATAGCATGGTATGGTTCCTAAACTCCCCGAATAATAGCATAATTAGAACGAACTCTTATCACCTCGTACGTACGTAGCCCCCACACATAGTAGCACATATTATTTATAATTCACATATGAGGTTAATTCCCTCCTACAAGGTTAGTAAAAAGACTTACTTCATCTTAAGGCCTACTTTCTGGTCCAAGATTATGCTCAAACCCTCAAATCAGTACCGAACTATTCAAAACTATTGAAATAGTGTATAAACTAATCAATACATGTTCAAAAGTTCGCATTCTAACTATTTAAGTGATTACCCAGCCCTAAATGTAAGGTTCCTAAAATTCACCACTGGGCCCACATGCCCGGATTCCGAAAATTTTCAAAGAAATTTGTTACTCATAACCTCATGAACTCAAATATATGATTTTTACCAAATTTCATAACAAATTTCGTGGTTAAATACCATTTTTATAAAAAATCTAGGTTTTTCATCTAACCCATGAATTCCATAATTTTACATGTTAAAATTTACTCATAATCTATATATTAAACTCACATTAGGTAGGAATTACTTAACCTCAATAGCTAGGTTGAAAACTCTCTTTTGAAGCTCTAAAATCGCCCAAGTGTGTGAAAAATGATAGAAAAATGCCTAAGTCCCGTAGTTAAAACAAGCTTATGCCCAACTCTGACGGTTTTCTTGCAAACGCGGAAGAAGCCTCGTGTCCGCGAAGGCTTACACTGACTGGGCATCGTGAACTCGATGGATTTCTCTCGAACATGAAGAGCAAAATGCCCACTGAACCTACCCAGTCCCATTTTCCCTACGCGAACGCGAGTGGGGGTTCACGAACGCGAAGGCCTAGGCTCACAAGGCTTCGCAGATGTGTGTGCCTTACCATGAACACAAAGGGCAATTTGCCCACTGTCCCTAATCCTTCTTCGTGAACGCGATGGCCCTCTCACGTTCACGAAGATGGAAACCAGAACTAGATTCTAGTTTCTAAGATTTAGCTCCAGGCGATCCAATACACACCCGAGCACCTCGGGACCCCGTCCAACTACATCAACAAGTTTGTAATCACGATACAGACCTTCTCGAACTCTCAAAACGCTTAAAACAATAAAACCAAGAATCATACTCCAAAACCAAATTGAATCAAAATTTAAACTTCAAGTTTTCTTAATCGCTCCGAACTCGCCAAATCATACTTAGACTACTCGAAATGACACCAAATTTTGCGTGCAAGTTTTAAATGATGTAACAGACCTACTACAACTTCTAGAACCAAAATCCGAACCCAATATCAAAAATTCCACCCTCGGTCAAACTTTTCAAAAACTTCAAATTCTAACTTTCGCCAAATGACTCCGAAATGACCTACGGACCTCCAAATCCACTTTCGGGCACGCTCCGAAGTCTAGAATCACTATCCAGAGATATTCCCTAGCTCGGAATGCCAAACGAACGTCTAGAATGTAAAAATCTACTTCAACCCAAACTTATGAAATTCATTCAAAATGCCAACTTTCACTATTAGGTGCCAAAACACTCCCAGGTTGTCCAAAACCTAATACGAACATACGCCCAAGTCCAAAATCAACATACTAACCTATTGGAACTGTCAAATCCCGATTTCGAGGTCGTTTACACAAAATATTGATCGAAGTCAAACTTAAACTTTTAAGCCAACCTTAAGGAACCAAGTGTTCTGATTTCAATCCGAACCCTTCCAAATCCGAACTAACCATTCCCGCAAGTCATAAAATAGTGAAAGCACGTATGGGAAGTCTTATTTAGGAGAACAAGGTTCTAGAAAGCAAAATAACCGGTCGGATCGTTATAGTAATCATATCTCAAGTAACAGTAAAACATGTCTAGTAACAGGCAGAACATTTTACATAACATTAAACATCTGCAGTAAACTGTTCAGTACTATATCAAGTAAAAGACTTGTCCCACATGAAATTTCAAATGTTCAGTAACATATTTTATTTTTAAAATAACGTACAAACCATGCAGGTTATGAAAACACAAATTGTGGTAAGATTACTATTCACAATACTCTTGTTTGAACTATCAGAGTACCCAACTCTCAGTTTCATATTTAAATCTCTATAGTTTTTGGGTAATGGTATATTAAAATATCAGCACAAAGGAAGTGCTGGAGTCCATATTTAGAGATTACAAAATACAAAAATATCACCTGCACACCTCAAAGGAATCCTATGATATCTATTGATTGAATTATATCTACTTGTGTTATGAGTAACTTAGTCCATAGTTTATCAACTTCGGTTCTATTCATACAATTTATTCATCTCACGTTTACCCAAAAGCACTGAAATTAGTGCTTAGTCCCAAAGAAAAGAATACCTTACTACCCATCATACTTATTTTTAATATTAATTTTCAGTACCCAATGGAATTAAATAAACCAGAGAATAAGCACAACAAAGCTGTATAAATGATTTACCTTGAGCGGTAAGAATTCTTCCACTATTTGCAGGATTTTAAAGCTTTCGAATTTCTCAAAATTTTACTTTTTCCGTTGAGTAGAACACTTATTTTTTTTTATTGAATGAGAAGAAAAGAAATTTTTTGAGAATGATCTTGCGAATTTACATGATGCACCAAGGGGAAAACTTCTGTTTCAATATCTTGCTGAAGGAATTTTTTCCCTTATCTTTAGCCCCTAAATTTCTCGCCAGTTTCTCATGGGCTTTTTATCCCATTAACTTCTATGATCTTTTTTTTTTTTTGCTAATTACGTAAATGCGTATTATTAAATATGGAGTATTACATTCTCTTCGCCTTAAAAAATTCGGTCCCGAATTTAAAACAAGTGGTGTGCCTATAGACTGAGGTAGGTGAAAATACTTGACTCTCATATTATTTTCTGATTCCTAAATAATTTCTTCAACAATATGATTTTCCCACAAGAATTTTTCATGGACACAATTCTTTTTGTAACTTCTTTAATTGTCTGTCATCAGTAGCTATCTATCCTTATCCTAAGACGAGTTCTTATTTGGTTGTATGTTCAGCATCTCAAGAACGTGAAATGATCCTAATATGTATACGAATACACGAAACACTAGCTCTGGAGGGAGTAATATACGATACGCTCGGTCAACTATCCCATACGGTCATGTAAACCTCGACTTCTTCTTTTTTGTTTTTGGAAAAATGCACAAGTATTATTAACTATACACTTTTTCTTCACGGGAATCCTATTACCTCCCTAAACTTATTTTAAATGAAATTATTTGCACCCTTAACGCTGATGTGGCAAAGTGTGTGTATTGAACTCTTTTTGGGAGAGTGAGAAGAAGGAAAAAACGATTTTCAGGTAATTTTTTGTTCTTTTTTACCAATTTTTCTTGCTTTTTTTTTCCCCTCTCCCTTTTCCTTTTTCCTTGTCTTTTTATTTTTACTTTTTTTTTTCGTTTCTTCTCTAGTTCCGGCTGATATTCATTCACCAGTGACTTTGTCTAACCGTTTTTCTTTCATTCTTTCTTTTCACACACAAATTAAAATCTCAAAAAGATCTATTCATAAGCAAAGCAAAATACACTCAGATTTGGGGGAAAAATTCATCATCGGAAAACCTTCTCACGCTGGAAAAAAAAATGATGTATTGAAATTTTAACTAGAAAATATTTTCTCAGCTTATATTCATTTTTATTTCTTTTGCTATTCTTCCCACACATAAATTACACTTTCAAGAAATATATATATATAAAACAAAACACACATAGATCGCGATAAAAATCTGTCGCTGGAAAAAATGATGTTTCTAAAATTCCGACGACCACCATTTTATGCCGCTGGTGACCAAAACAAAAAGAAACAACAACAACTCAGTATAATTCCACTTAGTGGGGTCTGAGGAGGGTAGTATGTATGCAGACCTTATCCCTACCCTGGGGTAGCTGTTTCCAAATAGACCCTCGGCTAGGGCTGCTTATCGAGCGGATTGAGCGATTATTTACTCTTAACGGTTTGGCTTATCGGTTATCGGCTTTTAAATGTATTAATCCGCTAGCCACCCGATAAGATATCGGGCGGATTGGTATCTATTAGCTCTTATCGGGCGGTTTATCGGCCTAATTCAATCAAAATAAAATAACATTTAGTCTCTGTATATTTAAATAGGTGGTCGACATACTAAGAGAAATAAGTGGAAGAGACACCGCAATGGCTAAATCATCCGTCTAGAATCTTATGTTTATGCACATTGACCTTGGTCCACGGTGTCCTTAATTCTGCGTGCTTATCCATTTGTCTCCCATATCGATGTCTCCGTAAATATATAGAGTCATCAATTACCGTACACACAATTGAAACATCATTAGTTATTAATTCTTTACAGATCTGTTTCTGTTTCTGGGTTAGCTGGACTAGGAAGTGGTTAATGTAAAGTCAATCCATACTACACATTACACAAACTCATCTCACAATAGACAAGATAAGTTGCATGGTGGTAGAGAAAGTTTTACCATTTGCAGGTGGTGTCGTTGCAAGTGATTGTCTGTTGTTTGGTTGTGATGGTCATACAGTGCAAACTCCAGCAAGCTGTGGAAATGTGCTGAGGATCAAGATTCTCATCTCTGTTGTCTTTCATATAAAATTTGTTCGGGGTACTTTTCTTGTCTTTGAGGTCATATAGAATATGTTACAATATGTTTGTTCTATTCCATGGACTAAAAGAAGTCATAATGGCTAAAAAACAAAAACAGCATTACTAAATTGAACCAGACTCTTAACAGTTACGCCCCCTTCTGAACTTTCTATAGCTTTTTGATTTGTTTTGGCAATCTTCCATCATGGCATTCAGGTCTTCGAGTTTGTGGAAATCTATGGCTACTCGTCTTAGCAGAAATCCTACATTTGCAAAATCTAATATTTCCAAATTGAGGTCATATGCCACTACTACTGAATATCCAAACACTAAGCCAAGGGGACTGAAAGGAGAGTTCTTCCCCGTATATATAGCGCTGGGACTAATAGCAATGTCAGTGGGGTTTGGGGTACACACAACCATGTTAGGGATATAGTATATATGCCCTAGATCCAATATCATATTTGATGATTTGAACATATTTTTATGAATGTTATTCGATATAAAAATATATTGCATTCTTTTATCATAATTATTATTAATTATTTGATTAATTTGATAAGGTCCTTGATTAAATTTTGAGACCTGTCATCGTGATAGAGATCATGATAATGAGTGCAAAGTCTCTTACAATTTAATCTAAATTTGTTCTTGATCGTAAGATTATTAATTTGGACATTAGTAATCCGGTTAGATCAATATTTATGTGATCGTCTTTATGTGATAAAAATTAGTTGATCTCATTAACTAAATCACATAGATAGATGATGCATATAGAGATATGATCATTGAACCGACTCATTGGATAATTCCTAATGGTTAGAATCACCATAAACTGTTAATGGGATAGTATCTTGAAGAATGTGATGTAAAAGTTTCCTTTGACCTGAGATCGTCATAGTAATTGACAAGTTATTTATTATGCTTTGATACCAGACACCTATGGCCCTAGGGAAATAGTTGAAAGGATATTGGGTACAATTAAATGCTTGTAGAAAGTGATTGATCAAGATGGAATCTGTCAACTCTTGGTAAAGAGTTTAAGCTCCATGTTGTCATGAATTATAAATGACCAAACTGAGACCTTGGCCAGGGCAATTGAATGCAAGAAGAAATGAGTTTCTTAGGTCATTCAATGGTCGATTATATTTGACATGAACACACAGTTGGTCGCCTATTTGGATTTGACAGTTGAACCATATCCTAGGGTGATCCAAAGCTATAAGGGCCGAAGAAATTACTACATTATTCTTCTACTGGTTCTTGAGAGTAAATTGTATACTTCATTCTATCCGATCGTTAAGGAGTGTTGCTAGACGCCACCCTTGATTAGTATATTGATGTGATCAATTTACTACCGGCTTAGTGTTGAACCTATGGGATCACACACTAACGAGTTTTCTAGTCATTGCAAAAGGATTAATTACTTTATTATTTGATAATTAAATTAAGTAATTTAATTAGTCAAATAAATTTAGTTATTAGTCCAAATGAAATATTATTATATTCTTTGGTAGCACAAATGATATAATTAATATTGTGAATAAATTGAAGTTTCTATTTAGACAAAAATATTAAATTGTATCTCTTGGTTGAAATATATATGAGATATATATAATTAATATTTATGTATATATGGTGTATATATATACAATATTAATGAAGAACACTTGATCCAATTTTGATTGGACGTGAAATTCCATGAAAGAATTCCTACGGAAGAATTCAATTCAAACTCCTCAAGATCTTGGAAGATCCATTCTATTTAGAATGGGATATAATTTTCAATGAAAAACTTTTATAAAGTTAATAAAGGAAGGTTGTCATATTCATTCCATTTAGAATGAGATATATTTTTCATGGAAAACTTTTACAAAGTTAATAAAGAAAGTTTGTCATATTCATTCTACTTAGAATGAGATATATTTTTAAATGGATTCAACTTTTATATTAAAAGACTTAGTCTTGATTTAGCATTGAAAGACATTCCATTGTAGTAGCAAAACTCTTAATTCTTCCACATTTTTCATCTTTCATTTTTTGAAGTGAAAAATAAAAGGTTTGAGAAGCCATAAAAAACAAGAGAAAACATTCTTGATAATAACAGTTCTTGTCATGTAACATTAAGTTGAGATTTTTTAGAAATATTTTAGCACAATATTTTTGTTCAATTTATTCACGGGTTTTCATTGATAAAAGAGTTGGTAGTAAGGATCGATCTCGGTGTGGATACGCATAGAGTCTTCGCACTATCGAAGGAAATTTTAAAACAAGAATCTCCTCACCAGGTACGTCTTAGATCCGATCTTTGACAGGTAAATAATTTTAAACACGAAAAGTTCTGCCTAGGATTGTTATTATATTCCGCTGCGTGTTACGAACACATATAAGCAATTCAACAGTAGTATCAGAGCCGTGGTTTATTGTGTTTAAAATTTATTTACGAAATATTTTAAAGATTATATTTGAAGAGTTCAAACCATAATACATGTGTCTTGTGCTATAATCAATTTGTTTGAATACATATATATTTATATTATTTTATTATAAATAAAATATATATACATATAAGTTAACTATTCTGATAGATAGTACCTTATATTTAATTTTTTTATATTAGATACAAAGAATATCTATAATAGGTTATTGGATTCTACTGTTATTTTAATTGTTATTAGTTCATGAGATGTTAATTAATAATAATATTCTAGCATGGATTATTTTTGTGATATATATAAGATAAACATATTAAAATATATTGAATTTAGTTTTTACTGTCATGTGCTTGTTCATTACATAATTTTGAATTATTTATTACATGTGAGGTAAATTAATTTAAGACTAAGCATGTAGACAACTTGAACTAAATTCACATGCTATAAAGATTTGATCTTCAAGTTATTAAATGTTATTTTAGTAAAAATTTCCTCTCACTAAAATTTGAGTTCTTGAATAATAAATATAAGATACTTTATTATAGAGCTATCCATCAAAGTAAATAATTTTGCTTATTTCTTGTTTATAAGGAGCGGCTTGACAACCAGGAGTCTTATAGTTCGAGAATATGTTAAAATTATTTATTGCATTAGATGTATGGATTGAAAGAATTATTCAATTTTTTACTAGACGCCTGGACTACCCAGGGAGTATAAAATTTATTAAGTTCTTTGTTATCATGATGGTTGAACTCAACTATGACAATAGGATCTACCTGACTACCAGGGGACTATTTGACATAGAGCTATTTAAGGAAATTCTACGGGGACACAATTGGTAAGATTACCTACCTTTAAAATATATATGAGAAACGACTTGAATTCCAAGAGGCTTATACATATTGTTAAAGGATTCCTTTACTCCACTAAAAGAAATAAAGATTTTGTAAACTATAATGAGGGAAAATAGTTTAAAATAATTAGTGGAAATATCATTTAGATAAAAGTCCATGTCTTTATGATATATGAAAATATGTTCTTATATTATTGCTTATTCTTTTCTATATTTTAGATTTCTCAATATGGCAGTCATATCACTACGTGGAATACTTGAGACCAATAAGTTGGTAGGACCAAACTTTGATGATTGGTACAGAAATTTAAAAATTGTTCTCATGCATGAAAAACTTATTGATGTGATCGATAATCCAGCCAAATAAGTCCCAAAAGAGAATGATGATGATGCCACCAAGATTTATCAAAAATACTTGGAAGAATGTCTTACTACCAAATGCATCATTCTCGCTTCTATGAATTCTGAACTACAGAGGAAACATCAAGATATGGATCCAACTGTAATCATTAAACATCTTAAGAAGATGTTCGGTGCACAAAGCAAGACAGCTAGATACCAGCTATCTAAGGCTTTATTTGGATCCAAATTGATTGGAAACTCTCCAGTTGGACCCTATGTCAATCGTACAATTGATCTTATTGAAGAACTTGAGAAGTTGGGGTGCAAATTTGGTAAAGAGCTTTGTCAAGATTTGATCTTACAGTCACTATTTGAATCCTTTTCATAATTTGTTATTAATTTTAATATGCATAAAATGGATTGTGATCTTCATGAGATGTTTAACATATAGATTGATTATGAGAATCAACTTGCATCTGAGAAGAAGAAAGGAACTGTCATGTTGATTGGAAACTCTTCTAAGAAGAAGGGTAAGGGTAAAATTAAACCCAAAAAGAAACCTACTGCGCCTAAGGGTAGTGTGACCAAATCCAAAGGCAAGACAGGCAAAACTGACCAAACTAATGCTGAATGTTTCCATTGTAAGAAGATAGGACATTGGAAGAGAAATTGTCCGGAGTATCTTGCAACTCTAAATGATAAAAAACAAGGTAAGACTCAATTTAAAAATGTTTTAAAAGTTTCTTTAACTACTATTGATATTTCATTGTGGGTATTAGATACTGGCAGTGGTTATAACATTTGCAATATGTTGCAGAGTTTCCAACTAAGTAGAAGGTTGAAGAAAGGAGAAATTAATCTACAAGTTGGAAATAGTGCAAAAGTTGCGGCCATAGTTGTAGGGTCAATTTCTTTAATAATGCCTACGGGCAAAGTACTTATGTTATATGATTGTTATTACGTTCCTAAATTTATTTCGAATATAATTTCAGCTTCTATGTTAGATAAACGTGGTTTTCACATAAATATAGGCAATGGTATTTGCTCAATTTATTATGGTGATAATTTATATGTGAATGGCTATCTCCAACATGATGTTTATGTCTTACCTAATTTGAATGCTGATTCAATTATGCATGTTTCAAGTCTTAAGAGAATATGAGATGATCAAGTAAATCATACATACCTTTGGCATTGTAGACTTGGTCATATTGGAGAAAAAAGAAATAACAAGTTGTACAAGGAAGGGTACCTTGAAAACTATGATTTTGAATCATATCCAACTTGTGAAACTTGTCTCAAAGGAAAAATGAGCAAATCTCCATTTACTGGAAATAGAGAAAGAGCTACTGAGTTTTTGGGACTAATTCATACAGATGTTTGTGGGCCCATGAAAATTCAAGCTAGATGTAAGGCCCCATGAAATCCCTACTCGATAACCCGGATACCGTGGTGCCAAGTTAGGAGCATGTGTTAACAATTCATAAATATACTTCGCAGCGAGCGCGGACCTTTTTGGATTGAATAATTCATTAAAAAGTCAAGAATAAGTTTCCAGAAAAATACAAGAAATACGGTCCAGAATGTGGTCGCATAATCGAAATGCGGACCGCATATCTGCCGCAAAGTGAGGCAGAATGTTGGTTAAAATTGAAGTCAGTTATGTGGTCGCATAATCAAAATGTTGACCGCATAGTTGTCGCATATTTTCCTTTGAATTTTGCAAGGGTCAGTTTTGCGGTGCACTTTGCGACTACAGAACATGAATGCGGACCGCATTCTTACCGCAGACTGAGTCAGAATGTTTAGTTTTTGGGGAGCATTTTGCGGTCCATTATGCGGACCACAAGTTAACTCTGCGATTGCAAATGCGATCGCATATTTGACTCGGGGCTCCAATTTTCTAATTTTTAAACCGACCTCCCTATTGATATATTCGATATCATAGCTCATTTTAAGAATTCATCTGAGCATTTCTAGAGAGAGAAAGAGGGTTCTTAGATAGGAAAAGTCTTCCATCAAATTACTCCATAAGATTGGGCTAAATCATTGAAGAAAATCAAGTGAAGACACCTAAATTTTCATTCCCAAGAGGTAAGATTCATAATCTCAGCTCTTATTTCTACACTTAGATACATGGGGCCAGTAGAGAAGTAATTCAAGAGTATAAGAATGATATTCTCTACATGCATGTCAAACCATAGGATATTGGAA